>JAECUM010090810.1:0-91972 GCA_016617855.1 Megalonaias nervosa
TAATATATATATATATATATATATATATATATATATATATATATATATATATATATATATATATAACACGGTGCTTACAATCGTTAATCATATCGGTCCATTCTCTAAGGGATACAGTGCTTATGATCGTTAATCGTATCAGTTCTATTGCTTAAGGGATGCGGTGCTTAAAATCGTTAATCATATCGACCTATTGTTTAAGGAATATTTAGCTTATAATCGTCAATCGCATCGATTGCATGTTCTAAGGGATACAGAGCTTATAATTATTAATCGTATCGGCCCATTGTCTAAGGGAAACATTGTTTATAATCATTAATCGTATCGCACTAATATCTAAGGGATAGTGCTTATAATCGTTAAGCATATCTGCCCATTGCCTAAGGAATAGAATGTTTATGATCGTTAATCGCATCAGATCATCGTCTAAAGGACATATTGCTTATAATCGTTAATCGCATCGGTTCCATTGTTTAAGGGATATATTGGTTATAATCGTTAATCGTATCGGCTCCATTGTCTAAGGGATACATTGCCTATAATCGTTAATCGTCCCGGTATTTTTGTCTAAGGGATACAGAGCTTATAAGTGTTAATATATCTTCCTAATGCCTAAGGGATAGTGCTTACAATCGTTAATCGTATCGGTCTATTATCTAAGGGATACGGTTCGTATAATTGTTAATGGTATTGGCCGATTGTCTAAGGGATACAGTGATCATAATCGATAATCGTATCGGCCCATTGTCTAAGGGATACAGTGCTTATGATCATTAATCGTATCATCCTATTGTCTAAGGAATACAGAGCTTATAATTGTTAATCTTATCGGCCCATTGTCTAAGGGATACAGTGCTTATAATCTTCAATCGTGTCGGGCCATTGTCTAAGGATACAGTGCTTATAACCGTTAATCCTATCGGCCCATTGTCTAAGGAACACATTGCTTATAATCATTAATCGTATCGGCCTATTATCTAAGGAATAGTGCTTATAATCGTTAATGGTATCGAAATATTTCCCAAGGGGTACAGTAGTTATAACTCTTAAAAGTATCGGCCTACTGTCTAAGGGATACAGGGCTATGATCGTTAATCGTATCGGTCCACTGTCTAAGGGATAAATTGCTTATAATCATTAATCGTATCGGTTGCATTATTTAAGGGATATAGCACTTATATCGTTAATCGGATCGGTTGCATTGTATAAGGGATACAGTGCTTATAATCGTTAATGATATAGGCCCATTGTCTAATGGAAACATTGGCTATAATTGTTAGTAATATCGGTCTATTGTGTATGGGGGGTATTGTTTGAAATCGTTAATCGTATCGGCCTATTTTCTAATAGATACGATGCTTATAATCGTTAATTGTACTAGTCCATTGTCTAAGGGATACAGTACAATTGAGCCGAGGCGATTAACGATTATAAGCAACATATCCCCTTGACAGTGGTCCGACGCAATTAATGATCATAAAGGATACAGTACTTATGATCATTAATCTCATCGGTCCACTGTCAAGGTGATATGTTGCTTATAATTGTTAAACGCGTCGGTTCAATTGTTTAAGGGAAACGGTGCTCATAACCGTTAATCGCATTCGCCCATTATTTAAGGGATACATTGCTTATAATCATTAATCGTAACGTTTTCATTCTTTAAGGGATACGGTGCTTACAACCGTTAATCCTATCGGCATATTGTCTTAGGTATACAGATCTCATAAGTGTTAATCGTATCTGCATATTGTCTAAGGAATACAGAGCTTATAATTGTTAATTGTATCGGCCCATTGTTCAAGGGATATATTGTTTTAATCGTTAATCGAATTGGTTCCATTGTTGAAGGAATGCAGTGCTTATGATCGTTAATCGTGTCGGCCAATTTACTAAAGGATACAGTGCTTATAATCGTTAATACGATTCGGTTCATTGTCTAACAGTACATTGCTTATAACTGTTAATCGTCTCGGCCTATTGTTTAAGGGATACTTGGGTTATTATCGTTAATCGTATTGGCCCATTGTTTATGGGATATATTGCTTATAAACGTTAATCGCATCGGTTCCATTGTTGAAGGGATACTGTGCTTAGGATCGTTAATCGTATCGGCCCATTGACTAAAGCATGCTAATCGTTAATCGATTCGGCCCATTTTATAAGGGTTACATTGCTTATAATCGCTAAGAGTGTCCGCCTATTATCTAAGGGATACAGAGCTAATAATTGTCAATCGTATCGGCGTATTGTCTAGGGAATACAGAGCTTATAATCTTTTATCTTATCAGCCTATTGTTTAAGGGATAGTGTTTATAATCGTTAATCTTATCGGCATGATATCTAAGGGATACAGTGGATATAATCTTCAATAGAATCGTCCCATTGCCTAAGGGTACAGTGCTTATCGGCGCATTGTTTAAAGGATATATTGCTTATAATCGTTAGTCGTATCGGTTCCATTGTGTAAGGGATACAGAGCTTACAATCGTTAATTGAATCGGTCCATTGTCTAAAGGATACAGTACTAATAATCCTTAATCGTATCGGACCTCTATCTAAACGAGATATTGGTTATAATCGTTAATTCCATCGGTTACATTGTTTACGGAATATATTGATTATAATCGTTAATCGTATCTGCTACATATTTTAAGGGATAGATTGCTTATAATCGTTAATCATATTGGCCTATTATCTAAGGGATACATAGCTTATTTAGTGTTAGTCTATCGGCCTCTTGTCTAAGGGATAGTGCTTATAATCGTTAATCGTATCGGCCCATTATTTAAGGGATATATTGCTTATAATCGTTAATCGTATCGGTCTATTCTCTAAACATAACCGTTCTTATAAAAGTTAATCGTATCGGCCCATTGTTTAAGGGATATATTGCTTATAATTGTTAATCGTATTGTTTCCATTGTTGAATGGATACAGGGCTTGCGATCGTTAATCTTATCGGTGCATTGACTAAGGTATACATTGCTTATAAACTTAAACAGAATGGGCCCATTTTCTAAGGGATACATTGCCTATAATCATTAATAGTATCGGGCTATTATCTAAGAGATCCAGTGCTTATAATCGTTAATCGTATCGGTTTTATTATTTAAGGGATGTAGTGCTAATAATCGTTTATCGAATCGGCCCTTTGTTTAAGGGATATATTGCTTATAATCGACAATCGTATCGGTTCTATTGTTTAAGGGATAAAGTGCTTATAATCGTTAATCTGTCTCAGGCGTAAGCCATTGGGGAATTTTAAAGGGAAGTGGGTTATTATCTACCACATCCGCCCCCGGCGATAACAACCCTTGGAGCCAAATCCAGCTCCAGGCCTTCACGAGTGGCTTAACTACTAAACCCGGCGGAACCTGTTTAAACTGACTGGAGAAGGGATCACAGGCGGGTTTCTAGCGCCTCAAAAACAGATGCTTCGGGCAGATGGGGCCCGTTAACCTTGGGTGGTTGCCCATCTAGAAGATAAAGTCCGACTTCAAACCTTCGCTGCCGTGCGACTATACCCTCTCATGGGAAAGGCTAACGGAGTTAACCCCAACAGAAAATCCGGAGACGGAGTCCCGAAGGCGACTTGGCTTTGCTTACAGTGTCATCTCGGCAACTCCTGCGACGTCGCTGGTGCCATGACGTATCGGCTTGTCCTTTCCCTTGGATCCATCAGCTACGTGGAGAGGGTGAATCAGTTGCATGGGCAACAGCTGATTCTCCATTTCACCTTGCCCAGACTAGCGCCCTGGAGAGGACACTCCAGCTTCGACTCACAGCGTCGACATAACAGGGGAAGCAACAGTTTATCGGTTATAAGTCACCGACGGTGGGAGAAATTAATAGGTCTCACTGGACAGCTATCGCCCGCCTCAACCTGGGCAGCCCCCAGCCAATAAAATGCCGTCCCGCCACAGTTCTCCTGCCTTGCTGGGTGCGTAGGGCTTAAGGTACGAGAGTACCTGACAAGCGGACTGCAACTACTGCACCAAGAAACAACAAATGAAAAGCAACAAGGAAACCGCCAACCTTCAAGCTAGGTACCTGGAATGTCCGGGCCATGCTGACTGGGCACTCAGATGACCTCCAGGCAATCAGCGATGTTCGAAAGACTTCCCCCATCAACAACGAACTTGCAAGACTCCAGGTCGACATCGCCTCACTACAGGAGACACGGCTACCACATTCCGGGTCCCTCAGGGAAAAGAACTACACGTTCTTCGGGCAAGGAAAGACGACCGACGAAGCAAGTGAGTATGGTGTTGGATTCGCCGTCAGGAACTCTCTGCTGGGAATGATAGAACCCTGCCAACAAGGAAACGAAATACTGCTATCTCTCCCCCTCTACAACACAACCGGGCCTGTCAACCTGATCAGCGTTTACGCTCCCATACCCAGCGCCACCAGAGATATCAAGGATCCGTTTAACGACGAGCTTGACTCGCTCATCGACAAAATTCCCAAAGGAAGAAAACTTGATATTACAGGGCGACTTCAACGCTAGGGTGGGTGCCGACCATGACTCTTGGCCTCTGTGTCTTGGCAAGTTTGGCATTGGGAAGGTGAATGAGATCGGGCAGCGACTCCTAGAGATGTGTTCGTACCACGACATCAGCATCACCAATTCATTCTTTCAGACAAAGCCACAGCACAAAGTGTCTTGGAGGCATCACCGGTCCAAACACTGGCACCAGTTGAACTTGATCATCACGAGACGGTCTGTCATGAAGGGTGTGCTTCTTACCCGTACCTTCCACAGCGTTGACTGATACACCGATCACTCGCTAGTTTGTTGCAAAATGTAGCTTCAGCCAAAGAACGTCCAACGCTTTCGGCAAGAGGGTAAACCACTCATTGATATGAGCAAGACATCATATCCAGACAAGGTTGAGGAATTCACTTATGCCCTCTCCAAGGCGTTCAGTTCAGAACCTCCCTACAGCAGTGCCTAGGAGAGATGGGATCACATCACAGAGACTGTGTACAGCACAGCCACAAGGATCTTTGGTAAGAAGCAGACAAAGAACAATGACTGGTTTGAGGCCAATTCCGCCACACTCATGCCAGCCATTGGAGAGCGTCGCAGTGCCCACCCGGAATAGTGCTAAGCATGGTCCAGTCGTTCTGTGACTGCATGAAAGGTACAGTGCAGTATGATGGCTCATCGTCCGACCCCTTCGAAGTCCGCAGCGGAGTGAAACAAGGCTATGTCCTTGCCCCCACGCTCTTTGGCATTTTCTTCGCTGTCCTGCTCAAGTACGCCTTTGGGACGTCCACAGAAGGGATCTACCTGCACACGCGATCAGACGGCAAACTGTTCAACCTGGCACGATTGAAGGCAAAGAGCAAAGTACGAGAAGCAATCATTAGCAACATGCTCTTAGCAGGCGATGTTGCTCCAGCCACTCACACAGAAGCTGAACTACAACGCCTGATGGATCGCTTTGCTAAATCATGCGATGAGTTCGGGTTGACCATCAGCCTAAAGAAAACTAACGTGATGGCTCAGGACGCATCCCCCAAGAATCATCATCAGCAACTACAAACTAGAGGTAGTCAGTCAGTTCACGTACCTCAGCCCTACTATCACCAAAGACCTCTCGCTCGACGCCGAGCTCAACAAGCGGATTAGAAAGGCATCAACAACTCTCTCTAGGTTGTCGCAGTGTGGAATAACAGCATGCTGACCTTGAACACTAAGATCTCCGTGTACGTGCTTGTGTGCTAAGCACTCTCCTGTACTCCAGTGAAACCTGGGATCTGTACGCCTCACAGGAGAAAAGACTGAGCGCCTTTCACGTGCAATGTCTCTTACGCATACTCGGGATCACCTGGAGCGATCGAGTGACAAACAACGAGGTGCTTGAACGTGCGAAGACTCCTAATCACACTCCTCCGCCAACGTCGCTTCAAATGGCTGGGCCATGTACGTCGGATGGATGACGGACGGATCCCCAAAGACCTTCTTTATTCAAAGCTTGCCTCTGGCAGAAGATCGATCGGTCGGCCTCATCTCCGCGCCAAGGATGTCTGCAAGCGCGACATGAAAGTCCTTGAGATGGATGTCAACACCTGGAAAGAGCTTGCTCTAGACAGGTCCAGCTGGCGACATACTCTGATCACTTGTCTACAAGCCGGTGGGAACAAGCTACGATTGCTTGCCGATGAAAACCGATCTCAGAGGAAGAGGAAGCAGCTCCAACCCACACCAGAATTAACCTTCATGTGCAGCAACTGCAGCAAGGACTGCCACTCCCCTCTTGGGCTCCATAGCCACAGAAGACGTTGCACAACCATCAACCGGGACATCTCTCATGGGTGCACTTCCATCGTCTCTCCAGACTAACGGATACCAACAACACTCGTTAATCGTATCGGCCTATTGTCTAAGGGATACAGTGCGTACAATCGTTAATCGTATGGGCCGATTGTTTAAGGGATATATTGCTTATAATCGTTAATCGTATCGGTTCCATTGTTTAAGTGATACAGTGCTTATATTCATTAATCGTATAGGCCTATTGTCTAAGGGATAGTCTTTATAATCTTTAAATGTATCGGCCTATTGTCTAAAGGATACAGTACTTATATTCGTTAATCGTATAGGCCCATGGTCTAAAAGATACAGTGCCTATAATCGTTAATCATATCGGTTCCATTGTTTAAGGGATACGGTGCTAATAATCTTTATTCGTGTCGCCCCATTATTTAAGGGATACAGTGCTTATAATCGATAATGGCATCGGCCTATTTTCCAAGGGATAGTGCTTATATTTGTTAATCGAATAGGCCTATTGTCTAAGGGATAGTGCTTATATTTGTTAATCGTATAGGCCTATTGTCTAAGGGATACGGTGCTTAGAATCGTTAATCGTATCGGCGCATTGTTTATGGGAAATATTGCTTATAATCTTTAATTGTATCGGTTCCATTGTTGTAGGGATACAGTGCTTATAATCGTTAATCGTATCGGCCCATTGTCAAAGGAATCCATTGCTTATTAGCGTTAACTGTATTGGCCAATTGTCTAAGAAATATAGAGCTAATAATTGTTAATAGTATTGGCCTATTGATTAAGGGATAATGCTTATAATCGTTAATCTTTTCGGCCTGTTGTCTAAGGGATACAGTGATCATAATCTTTAATCTTATCGGCCGATTGTCAAAAGGATATTGTGCTTATAATCGATAATCGCATCCGTTCCATTGTTTAAAGGATAAAGTGCTTACAATCGTTTATCGTGCTGGCCCATTGTTTTAAGGGATATATGCTTATAATGGTTAATCGTATCGGTTCCATTGTTTAAGGGATACAGTTGTTATATTCGTTAACCTATCGGCCCATTGTCTAAGGGATACAGTTGTTATAATCGATTATCGAATCGGCCCATTCTCTATGGGACACGTTGCTTATAATCATTGATCATTTCGGCCTATTGCCTAAGGGATAGTGATTATAATCGTTAACCGTATCGGCCTGTTGTCTAAGGGATACGGTGCTTATAATCGGTAATCGAATCGGCCCATTGTCTAAGAGATACAGTATTTATAATCGTTAATCGTATCGGTCCACTATCTAAAGGACATATTGCTCATACCGGTTCCATTGTTTAAGACATATATTGCTTATGATCGTTAATTGTATCGGTTTCATTGTTTAAGGGATACCTTGCCGAGAATCGTTAATAGCATCGGCCTATTGTGTAATGGATACAGAGCTTACAAGTGCTAATCTATCGGCAAAATGCATAAGGGATAGTGCTTATAGTCGTTAATCGTTTCGGCCTATTGTCTAAGGGATACATTGCTTATAATCGTTAATCGGATCGGCCCATTCTTTAAGAGAGTTTATTCCTTATAGTTGTTAATCGTATCGTTTCCATCGTTGAAGGGACACATTGCATTTGATCGTTAATCGTACCGGCGCTTTGGCTAAGGGATACAATGCTTATAATAGTTAATCGTATCGGTCTATTGTTTAAAGAATACAGTTGTTAAGAGTCTAGGCTCTTACAAAAAGTAACAAGAAGAAAATGAAGAGAACAAGCTTTGTAAAAGTTAACAAACAATTTATTTCCCTAGAATATCAAGTGATAAATACAAAAAAAAGAACTTACGGTTTTACGAATCGCATCCAAAAATAATCCAAGAAGTATAAACTAGAAGTCCTGGTAATAAAAAGCCGTGAATGAAACTGAGTTCGAATCCGGATGAAATTCAAAATGGAAGATGATGAGGTTTTTAGTAACCTGCGAAGTGCTGCCATGTCAACAGTCTCTTGGTGTTTGAATTCTATATTAATTTCGCTAAATGTCTTTGTGCAAGAATTAATTTAGAGTTCAAGTATTTCCAGGGAAATGAATCACTTGAAATTCAACTATTTTGAAGAAAATAAAATCTCAGCTCAAACTGGTCACAACAACACAACTTATCGTGTCAAAAACTTAAAGCCCACTGACTATTTCTATATCATACATTAGGTATAAGGCTAATTTAAGACGCAAAACAGATTCCCGGATGGGGGTCAAGAGTTCAATCTTCCACTAAAATGGAAGTGTGTTACATGAAAATTATCACGTAGTCCAGGTATGACCTTGGCTCAACATAACAATTCTTACTCTGAGAAAGAAAAAATAAAAAAAAATAGTTGTTTACCAATACTGTCACTGATTTTGAAACAAGGTCAGAAACTCAGTCAGCATTAGATACAGTGTCTTTATTATTAGTTATTTACGTCAAAAAGGAATAAAATAACCAGTCAGGACTGAATTAAAAAATTAAGTGCAATAAATAATATTACATTACAAAAGGATGTAGTGAAATAAAATGAAAAAATAAAACATCCGACAACTTAATTAAATCAAATATACATAATACAGTCATTACAGTCGTTAATCATATCGGTCCATTCTCTAAGAGAAATGGTTATATTCATTAATCGTATCGGTTTTATTGTTTAAAGGATACGCTGATAATAATCGTTAATCTATCGGCCCATTGTTTAAGGGATACTTTGCTTACAATCGTTGATTGTATCGGCCCTTTGTCTAAAGGATACGGTGCTTATAATCGTTAATCGTATTGACCCATTGTTTAAGGGATATATGTTTTTAATCGTTAATCGTATCGGGTCCATTCTTTAATGGATATAGTGCTTATAATCGTTAATCGAATCGGCCCATAGTCTAAGGGATTCAGTGCTTATAATCGTTAATCGCATCGGATCATTCTCTAAGGGAAACATTGCTTATAAACATTAATTGTATCAGCCTATTGTCTAAGGTTAGGGCTGATAATCTTTAATCGCATTGGCTTACTTTCTAAGGGGTACAGTGCTTATAATCTTTAATCGTATCTGCCCATGATCTAAGATAAACAGTGTTTATGATCGTTAATAGCATCGGTCCACCGTCTAAAGGACATATTATTTATAATCTTTAATCGTATCGGTACCATTGTTTAAGAGATATATTGCTTATAATCGTTAATCTTATCGGTTCCATTGTTTAAGGGATACATTGCTAATAATCGTTAAACGTATCGGCCTATTTTCTATGCGATACATAGTTTATAAGTGTTAGTCGTATCGGCCAACTGTTTAAGGGATACGGTGCTTATAATAGTTAATCGTATCGGATCATTGTTTAACAGATATATTGCTTATACTCGTTAGTCGTATTGGTTCCATTGTTTAAGAGATACAGAGCTTATGCTCGTTGATCATATCGGCCTATTGCCTAAGGGATACAGTGCTTATAATTGTTAATTGTATCAGGCCCAATGTCTAAGGGACACATTGCTTATAATCATTAATCGTATCGGCCTATTGTCCAAGGAATAGTGCTATAATCGTTATTCTTCTCGGTCTATTGTCTAAGGGATACAGTGCTTATAATCGTTTATCGAATCTGCCCAGTGCCTAAGGGATACCATGTTTATGATCGTTATTCCTATCGGCGCATTAAGGGGAATATTGGTTATAATCGTTAATCATGTAGGTTCCATTGTTGAAGGGATACTGTTCTTATATTTGTTTTTCTTATCGGCCTATTGTCTAAGGGATATAGTACTTATAATCGTTAATCTCATAGGCCCATTCTTTAAAGGATACAGAGCTTATAATCGTTAAACGTATCGGCCTATTGTCCAAGGGATAGTGCCTATAATTATTAATCGTATCGGTTCAATTGTTGAAGGTATACGGTGCATATCATCGTCAATTTTATCGGCACATTTTTTAGGGATATATTGCTGATAATCCTTAATCATATTGGTTCCATTGTTGAATGGATACTGTTCTTATATTCGTTAATCTTATCGGCCCATTGTCTAAAGGATAAGGTATTTATAATCGTTAATCTTATAGGCCCATTTTTTAAAGGATACAGAGCTTATAATCGTTAATCGAATCGGCCCATTGTCTATGGGATACAGTTGTTATAATCGTTAATCGTATCGGCCCATTGTTTAACTGACTTATTGTTTATAATCGTTAATCGTATCGGTTCCACTGTTTAAATGAAACACTGCTTATAATCGTTAATCGTATCTGCTAATTTTCTAAGGGATACAGTGCTTATAATAGTCAATCGAAACGGCCCATTGTCTAACGGAGACATTGCTTATCATTTTTGATCGTATGGGCCTATTGTCTAAGGGATACAGATCTTATAATTGTTAATCGCATCGGCCTATTGATTAATAGATACAGTGACTATAATCTTTATTCGTATCGGCCCTTTGTCTAAGGGATACTTTGCGTATAATCGAAAATCATATCGGCCTATTTTTTAAGGAATACAGAGCTTATAATTGTTAAACTTATCGGCCTATTGTCCAAGGGATAGTGCTTATAATCGTTAATCTTATCGGTTCCATTGTTGAAGGTATACGGTGCATACAATCGTCAATCTTATCGGCAAATATTTTTAGGGATATATTGCTGATAATCGTTAATCGTATTGGTTCCATTGTTTAAGGGATACCGTTCGTATAATCGTTAATCGTATCCGTATATTCTCTAAGGGATACAGTGCTTATAATCGTTAATCTTATAGGACTATTGTCTAACGGATACAGTGCTTGTAATCTTTAATCATATCGACCTATTGTCTAAGGGATAGTGCTTATAATCGTTAATCGTACCGACCTATTGTCTAAGGGATACAGTGCTTATAATCGTTAATCGTATAGGCCCTTCGTCTAAAGGATACAGTTTTTGCTAGTCTAGGTTCTTGCAAAATGTAACAGGAGAGAAAGTGAAGACAACAAGCTTTGTAAAATTTAAAAAATAATTTATTTCCCTAGAATATCAAGTAAATATTTTTTTTTTTTACAGTTTCACGAATCAAGTCCAAGGAATAATCCAGGAATTAAAAGATAGAAGTCCTGTTAATAAGAATTCCTGAATGAAACTGAGTTCGAAACCGGATGAAATCCAAAATGGAAGACGATAACGTCTTTTGTAACCTGTGAAGTGCTGCAACGTCAACAGTCTCTTGTTGAATCACATAATATATTATTCCAGTGTTTGAATTCTGTATACATTTTGGTAATTGCCTTTGTCCAAGAATTAATTTAGAGCACTAGTATGTCCAGGGATAAGAATCGCTTGAAATTCAATTAATTTGAAGAAAATAAAATCTCAGGCCAACTGGTCACAACAACACAACGTGTCAAAATCTTAAAGCCCACTGACTACTTTTGTACTAAAACGCAAAATAAATTTTCCCGGATGGGGGTCAAGAGTTCAACCTTCCACAAGAAATGGAAGTTTGTTGCATGAAAATTATCACGTAGTCCAGGTATGATCTTTGCTCAAATTAACAATTCTTTTTCTGAGAAAGTAATTTTTCTTTTTAAAAAAGTTGTTTACCAATAACCACTGATTTTGAAACAAGGTCAAAAGCTAAGTCAGCCTTAGATACAATATCTCTATTATTACTTGTTCACGTCAAAATAAAACAAAATACAAATCAGTCAGAAGTGAACTTAATTCTAAAAAAAAATCAATAAATAATATTATATTACAATAGGATGTAATGGAATAAAATAAAAAAAAAAATTAAAACGTCAGACTAACAATTAAATTAAAATCAAATGTACATTAAACAGTGCTTATAATCGTTAATCGTATCGGTCCATTGTCTAAGGGATATAGTGCTTATGATCGTTAATCGTATCGGTGTACTGTCTAAGGGATATATTGCTTAGAATCTTTAATCGTATCAGTTGCATTGTTTCACGGATATTTTGCTTATATTCGTTAATCGTATCGGTTCCATTGTATAAGGGATACTTTGGTTATAACTGTTAATCATATCGGCCCGTTGTCTAAGGGATACATTGACTATAATTGCGAATCATATCGGCCCATTGTCTAAGGGATACAATGCTTATAATCGCTAATCGTATTGGTCCAACGTCTATGGGATACATTGCTTGTAATCGCATTGCTCTCTCTCTCTCTCTCTCTCTCTCTCTCTCTCTCTCTCGCCTCCTGGGGCGCACAATCGCTCTATGGTGATAAAACTAAGAGACTGATCGACCAACAGAGACACAAAGAAATGGTCAATAAAATTGTGATGATCAGTAGCCCCAGGATCCTACTCGCTTCTTGCTGTTTATGGCCTGATTTATTTCAAGCAACTTAGGAGACTCCTGGGTATCGAACTTGCAATAACAAATGAGCGCAGCTAACTGTTTGCCAGTGTCACGTGACAATGCATCTGGACCTATGCTAGTAAAACAACGATAAATCATCACTCACAAACATACACAAGGTTGCTTGTAAAAAAACAAATTTAAGTGACCCCGACTGGCCCAGTGGTCTAAAGCGCCATCCGTTACGGACCACTGCCATCTCACCTCTGTCTGCGTGGGTTCGACTCTCGGATTCGGCCAATGTTGGTATGTGAGAAAGCTTGTCAGTACCTTCTTGTGGGTCGGTGGTTCTTTCCGGGGTTTTCCAGGTTTCTTCCTCCACCATTAATACTGGCCGCCATGTATAACCTATCGTGCGCTGAAAAATGGCTTTAAATCCTACAACAACAACAACAACAACAATTTTAATGTCGGTAGAAATGATAAGTAGAGCAAGTCCCGTTTCCTTTAGATGACATATTTATGAATGAACAGGCTAAAATTCTGACTCAAAATCATGATATTCCTAAAGTTTATGTTTTTGTTTTTGTTTTGTTTCTTTTTTCTTTTTTGGGGGCGTGGTGTTGGTGGTGGTTCAGAAGTCCACGTTTTACATACGTTAAACACAAGTAGATATTGGGACGTGTCACAAGAAACAACAACAACAGGGATGAAAGAAAGCTAAAACAACTTGAAGAAAAAAGACAAAACGAAAAGAAATCAAATATGCGAACTGATTTTGGTGGAGGGTGTTTCACGACTCGCCATGACAATGTATGAAAACAAAATAAATCCAAAACGATAAATTCTGAGCGTGTATGGTAACTGTTTATTTTGAAATTACTTACTGGGATAACGGTGGTTGGTTGGTAAATTCTTCGCAAAATAGTGTTACTTCTAGACTTCATCATACAATCGATATTGATATTACAACATTTCTTCTAAAAAATATACCCGTAGTCATGGATAAAAACGTTTTGACGAAACAAGCTTATTTTTCAAGGAAAAACTTAATTTCTTTGAGACAATAGTAAATTTTCCCGAATAAAATATTTACGTGAAAAAAATTATCATATTTTATTAAGATTTATACAATATTGGCTACAAAAATCTTCATAAAAGATGACAACCTTTTCACAAAGAAGTCATTTTTCGTGAAAAATATACTTTTTCGTGAAAATGACTGCATTTTCATGCAAGTCTCTTATAGATGAAACTTCAATGCATCAATGACACGAACGACCATTAATAACAATACAGGTAGTTATAATCTGCTTCGCATGTACACATAAAGAGAATGGGTGATGGGGCGGCTGAAAAAAAAAATGTATTTTGTCCTTTTATTTCTTACCTCATCTATTCGTGTTACCTAAGCATTAGAACAGGGAAGTCTAAATAATTACACGATGGTAACGTGTCTTAAAATATGCAATAGTCGTCTCCGTGTTAAATGTAAATTTCGCATTTCAGTACTTTTGTGAAAATAAAATATGGTCGCTCAAAGAAAATGATTTTGTCGAAATGAGATCGAACTGACTTGAGAAAAATGTATATATGAAACTTGGACTGCGCGACTCAAGCTTATGCGTGGCAAGTCCGAAGTGCAGATGCAAACCCTTGTTGACGTTGAGGTTTGGTGGGGTGCGGCGATTAATTTTTCTCCTGCTTCTACCCATGTCAAAATAATAGCATGTTCATAATATGTGCATATAAAGCTAAAGGCAAAATAATGAAGTTATCAAACTATGTAATGTTATATCTCGTTATATGAAGCACTATTTACTATGTACATAATATCCGCAAGTACAGCTAAACTAGACATTATAAATTCGATTAATAAAATAATTATACATCACAACAGAAATACAAAACCATAAATGAAAGGAATGGGTAAAATGGCGCCTTCTATAACGAGGGTGATATTGATAGGATAATTAAAGCAAAAGGTTATATCTATATATAAACTTAGCACCTACCGGATTTCAGTGTCAGAGTCCCGATGTTAAGCAGATTGGAACCAATTTCTTTCTTCCCTCCCGTGGCCATGTTGTCACTGTAAGAGTATGAAGTTCAATTATATTGACTTCGGGTGAAGCGAGTTGTCAACCTAACACAACGCTGAAGTAAGGACTGGGCTGCAAGGGAAGGAGGAACGCTTTAGTCTTATTTGTGTGGCTTACGTAACTACCATTATATATATATATATATATATATATATATATATATATATATATATATATATATATATATATGTGTGTGTGTGTGTGTGTGTGTGTGTGTGTGTGTGTGTGTGGTGGTCGCAAGTAATTTTTATGTACAGAGTTTGAAAAAGATTACCATAGATGAGAAGGTGTGATCAAGTAAAACTATTAATTAATAATTGTATCAGTGTTCGATATAATTAATGCAATAATTGTATTACTAATGTATATAATTAATGCAATTAATTGTATTACTGTCCGATATAATTAATGTAATAATTGTATTACTCCCCAACATAATTAATGAAATAATTCAGTGACTGTCCTATTTAATTAGTGCATTAATTCCTCTACGATTAATGTAAAATTTGACTACTGTCGGATGTAATTAATGTAATAATTCTATTACATCGATATAATTAATGTAATAATTGTATGACTACCCAATGGAATTAATGTGGTAACTGTATTACTGTCCTATATAATAATGCAAAATGAAGACTGAAATTGACTTGTACACAGAGGTGTTAGGTGTAGGCATAACGTGTATCCTTGCTTAGTTTCTCCAAGAGAGAGAGAGAGAAAGAGAAAGAGAGACAGACAGACAGACAGACATTCATGTTAATCACCTTATATAATTCAATCAGTGCGGCAACTAATGACAAGAAGGTTGGTAGCTGGTGTATATATTGTACATAGGTAGGTTAGTGGCTGGTGTATATACTCTACATGGGTATATTAGTGGCAGGAGTATATACTGTACATGGGTAGATTAATTGTGGATGTAGATGGTGTTGATGCGGAGGTGCAAATACTGGATAGAGGGGGTCAGTGGTTGGCGTAAATACAGTTAATGGGGAGTTAGTGGTGAATGTAAATACTGTAGATGGGGATGTTGATGGTGAATGTCAGTCGCTGTGCGAGTCTCAAAAATGATACAGGTGTTAGTCGCTGTAGACTTCTTTGAATACAACCACATAGATGTCAGTAACTGTATAACGATAGGCATTCAGTTGTAGACTTCTTTGAATACAACCACATAGTTGTCAGTAATTGTATCACGATAGGCATTCAGTAACCTAATTGTAGAAAATTATACTTTTTCGAGAAAATGACTGCATTTTCATGCAAGTCTCTTATGGATGAAACTTCAATGCATCAATGACAAGAACGGCCATTAATAACAATGCAATGCATCAATGACACGAACGGCCATTAATAACAATACAGGTAGTTATAATCTGTTTCGCACTTACAAATAAAGGAAATGGGCAATGGGGCGGCTGATAAATATGTATTTTATCCTTTTATTTTAAACCTCGCAGAAATTGTAATTGTAGAAAATTGTAAAACTCAGAATTTGTTTAAGTCTCGTTAACTGTACAGATCTGTACATGTTCTATGAACTTGATACGAATATACGTACAGATCTGTACATGTTCTGCGAACTTGATACGAGTAATGTACAGATCTGGCCCCTTAGCACAATGTCATTCCAATAGCATTTCATGTACTGATATGAGTAAACATACGCCTCGACCACTTAGCACAACTATCACAATGTTATTTCCAAAAGCATTTCACATATTGACTCAACACGAGTTATTTCTAATAGAGTTTCATGTGCCGATTCAATAAGTTATTTCCAATAGCATTCCATGTATTGATTCAATAAGAGTTATTTCCAATAGCATTCCATGTATTGATTCAATAAGAGTTATTTCCAATAGCATTCCATGTATTGATTCAATAAGAGTTATTTCCAATAGCATTCCATGTATTGATTCAATAAGTTATTTCCAATAGCATTCCATGTATTGATTCAATAAGTTATTTCCAATAGCATTCCACGTATTGATTCAATAAGTGCATTCCACGTATTGATTCAATAAGTTATTTCCAATAGCATTCCATGTATTGATTCAATAAGTTATTTCCAATAGCATTCCATGTATTGATTCAATAAGTTATTTCCAATAGCATTCCACGTATTGATTCAATAAGTTATTTCCAATAGCATTCCATGTATTGATTCAATTCCATGTATTGATTCAATAAGTTATTTCCAATAGCATTCCATGTATTGATTCAATAAGTTATTTCCAATAGCATTCCACGTATTGATTCAATAAGTTATTTCCAATCGCATTCCACGTATTGATTCAATAAGTTATTTCCAATAGCATTCCATGTATTGATTCAATAAGTTATTTCCAATAGCATTCCATGTATTGATTCAATAAGTTATTTCCAATAGCATTCCATGTATTGATTCAATAAGTTATTTCCAATAGCATTCCATGTATTGATTCAATAAGTTATTTCCAATAGCATTCCATGTATTGATTCAATAAGAGTTATTTCCAATAGCATTCCATGTATTGATTCAATAAGAGTTATTTCCAATAGCATTCCATGTATTGATTCAATAAGTTATTTCCAATAGCATTCCATGTATTGATTCAATAAGTTATTTCCAATAGCATTCCATGTATTGATTCAATAAGTTATTTCCAATAGCATTCCATGTATTGATTCAGTAAGTTATTTCCAATAGCATTCCACGTATTGATTCAATAAGTTATTTCCAATAGCATTCCATGTATTGATTCAATAAGAGTTATTTCCAATAGCATTCCATGTACTAATTCAATAGAAGTTCACACATTTGTGAGCACAGGTAATATGAATGTGTAATTTGTGTGGTGCTATACCAGATACAAGTAGTTTTATAATCGTATATAGTACATTTATACTTACAGAATGACTATAAATCCAATGAATGACTATAAATTCCTTGAATGACTATAAATCCCTTGAATGACTGTAAATCGTTGAAATGTAAGTCTCTAAAGCTAAGCAGTTTATGCTCTCATAATACCAGATACTTGTGTCTCAGCAAAGTCTTGTTGGTATAAGCAAAACCAGCCAATCATTACAGCGAATTTCTGACATACTTAGCAACAAGGTAATGTATAAATAGTTCACCTTATATGTATAACGCTACCAATTGTATAACCTGGGGTGGACGGAGCATAATGTATAATGGGAATATTATATTCAGAGTAAAACAACAACACTAGATGTGATTGGTGCATGATGTAAGAACTCATGATTCTGTAAGGCTTCAGAGTAAGTTGAGTCTCTTGACAACATGCTATATTATGTTAATTCATATCTAGGTCATATTTTGTATTATTTATGATTTATTTTAAATGTAAACACATCGTTGGAAATGCATCTGTTGTGACCGGATAAATCTTACCCCTGTTTAGCTCCAACAGAGTTATCTCTCTTAAATGCAACAGAGTACCTAGTTATAAGCCTCGTCATATTGACAATATAGAAAAAGGAGAAGTCTGACAAACGTCAACAGAACCTCCGTGAAACTCCTTAGATATACTAAAGTTCTAATTCTCCTCAGTTATAATTTAGTAACACGCACTAAAGTTCATCAACGTATGATTGTATATTTTATTATGGCTCAAAAATGGTCGAATTTGTGATTTGAAACGAATGAAAGAGCACTATGGGTGTGTGTGTGTGTGGCAAAAGTCGAAAAGTAAACACCGCACAATCACGCAAATTTGATGAGTCCGCCACTGAAGAAGTCCGATTCTGTATCTTCTTCGGAAAAGTCCTCCGGCAGACTTCCAATTTCAATCAGCGTGTGTACTCCAATCTCAGGAAAGTTTTATTCACCTTTACATTGGTATTCTATCCAGGCTTGCTGCATGCAATTGGTCTGTCATTCGCAGACCCAGGGACTTTTTTCACCATTACTTTGGTATTCTATCCAGGCTTGCTGTACGCCATTGGTCAGTCATTCGCAGACCCAGGGTCTTCTTTTCACCTTTACATTGGTATTCTCCCCTGGCCTTCTGCACACCATTGGTTTGTTCTCTGCAGATCAAAGTAACTTTTTGTCACCTTTTCTTCAATCTTCTTTTTGTCCTGTAACACTCTTAGACTGGTGCCCCCTTCGTCGGGGTAGTTCATGGTGGTTACTCTAATGTACGTTGATACTGTCTTTGGTGTTCCTCGAGTACGATGGGGGGTAGATTGGCCATCTTCTATGACGAACTGCCACATATTTTCAGCCACGCCGCTGACTTCCATGTGTCCAAATTGTAGGTTGGTCATTGGCTTTCCATAGCAGCCCATGGAACTACCACAGGTGGCTTCTTCCCCTCTTCCTACCACAGCAGACGCGGTACGATCTTTATGGCTGAAAAAGTGGGAGCCAATTGACGACGTAACGTAAGGTTTACGCATAGAATCGTCGTAAGTTTAAATTTAAGAAAATCTTTCGCTATTTCGTAAATGTGGTTCACAAAGGTATCCGTAGGACCATTATGTCGAAGAAAATCTCTTACGTGAGTTGCTTCTTTAATGCGAGGTACATAATAAATCCGTAAAATGTAATAGGAGTCTTACAAAGGACGGCGACGAAGGCGACGACAAGAACAACAATAACAATACAAAAAAAAATTGATATCGGGCTAATTATGTCTGGACCAATTAGTCATGTTCAATGAAATATATGTATAATTTCTGATTAATTAAAATAACGTGTATCTGTGTGCGTGTGAGATTCCGTGTGTACAGTGATCAATATATGGTTTTGCCGCCCTCAAAGCGTTTTCAGAGAGTTGCCACTGTCAGAGAAGCAGCACCCCTTAGATCTTTTAAAGACCTTTCATGCCTTTAAATAATACCAACATTTTTAACTAATTCGTCTTTATACAACATAAATACATGTTTAAAACACATCCCGATTTTCATACTTAAAGATCATCCCAACCCCCAATAATTCCAACGTGGGCAGCGGCATTATCTGTCTACTGGGAAAACCGTAACTCTGTGTGTCCGAATGTGTGTGTGTGTGTGTGTGTGTGTCTGTGCGTGTATATGTATGTGAGAGAGAGAAGTCGATCAATCAAAAAAGAATTTAATTTATTTATTGAATAAAACAGCTAAGTCATGCTTCTTTAGTCATCTGTATCAAAATGATTATCTAAACACTTAACTATATTTACTCGACTTTTATTTTCGGTCTCAATGAGATTTTTATGAAAAGTGGATAAAAATCATTCAACGTATACGAATGGACTTTTGTTAGCATTCTTTCAATAATACCTAGATGACATGATTAGATTTTCGGGTCATTACATTCATTGTTTCTATATTTTTTTTTTTGGGGGGGGGCACATTTTTAAAATGTTGAGAATTGGAAATTTACAAAAATAAACATTGTTTCCAAGGCTGAGCATAATCCGCTCAAGGCAGGAAGAATGAAGTTTGATAGTCATTTTTCTATTCATATGTAGATGAGTTGATTGAATTTTCTGAAAATTCCATAAATTTGTTTGTTTATTTATTTATTTATTTTTAATTTTTAAGGGCCCATAGTGGCCTAGTGGTCTCAAGCACTCGCGTTTACTTATCACTGCGATGCAACTTCTGTCTGCTTGGGCTCTAGTCTCGGGCTTGGCCAATGTGTATATGCGAGAAAATCTGCCAGTAGCTTCTCGTTGGTCGTTGGTTCTTACCGGGGTCTTTTCCCGCGTTCTTTCTGCACTGACCGCCATGTATGACTATATTGCGATGAGAAATGAAGTTGTAGCCAATACAAAAACAAGAACAAATTTTAAAAAGTGTTGTGTTCTACTCTATGAAATAAAATCCTCTAAGAATATCTCGCTTCACGATAATTTTATGTTAATAAAATAGAGACAATACAAAATATGAAGAAATCATAACATACTAGTAGAAATAGCGTATTAATCTCACTGTGGAATCATACAATATCAGTGGGAACAGTATATTTATCTCACTGTGGAATCATAAAATATCAGTAGGAACAGTATATTAATCTCACTGTGGAATCATAAAATATCAGTGGGAACAGTATATTAATCTCACTGTGGACTCAAAAAATATCAGTGGGAACAGTATATTAATCTCACTGTGGAATCATAAAATATCAGTGGGAACAGTATATTAATCTCACTGTGGAATCATAAAATATCAGTGGGAACAGTATATTAATCTCACTGTGGAATCATAAAATACCAGTGGGAACGGTATATTAATCTCACTGTAGAATCATAAAATATCAGTGGAAACAGTATATTAATCTCACTGTGGAATCATAACATACCAGTAGAAACAGTGTATTAATCTCACTGTGGACTTATAAAATATCAGTGGGAACAGTATATTAATCTCACTGTGGAATCATAAAATATCAGTGGGAACAGTATATTAATCTCACTGTGGAATCATAAAATATCAGTGGGAACAGTATTTTAATCTCACTGTGGAATCACAGAATACCAGTGGGAACAGTATATTAATCTCACTGTGGAATCATAACATACCAGTAGAAATAGTGTATTAATCTCACTGTGGAATCATAAAATATCAGTGGGAACAGTATATTAATCTCACTGTGGAATCATAAAATATCAGTGGGAACAGTATTTTAATCTCACTGTGGAATCATAAAATATCAGTGGGAACAGTATTTTAATCTCACTGTGGAATCATAAAATATCAGTGGGAACAGTATATTAATCTCACTGTGGAATCATAAAATATCAGTGGGAACAGTATATTAATCTCACTGTGGAATCATAAGATATCAGTGGGAACAGTATATTAATCTCACTTTGGAATCACAAAATATCAGTGGGAACACTATATTAATCTCACTGTGGAATCATAAAATATCAGTGGGAACAGTATATTAATCTCACTGTGGACTCATAAAATATCAGTGGGAACAGTATATTAATCTCACTGTGGAATCATAAAATATCAGTGGGAACAGTATATTAATCTCACTGTGGAATCATAAAATATCAGTGGGAACAGTATATTAATCTCACTGTGGAATCATACAATATCAGTGGGAACAGTATATTAATCTCACTTTGGAATCATAAGATATCAGTGGGAACAGTATATTAATCTCAATGTGGAATCATAAAATATCAGTGGAAACAGTATATTAATCTCACTGTGGAATCATAAAATATCAGTGGGAACAGTATATTAATCTCACTGTGGACTCATAAAATATCAGTGGGAACAGTATATTAATCTCACTGTGGAATCACAGAATACCAGTGGAAATAGTATATTAGTCTCTCCATTTTTGAGTCGAAATGAAATTCTGTGTAATATCCAATTGGAAATAAGTGCTGTACAATATAATCGTTGTATCGTAATGAAATGCCATGTAATATCCAACTGGAACTAAATACTGTACAAATGTTATATATAATACCAAGTAAGATTTTTTTAATGTTTGCATTCTAAATAGTCTTCAATAATACAGACGTCCCATTTATACATATTAATATCTTGTTATAGTTGAGACATCTTCTTTTTATCTTTCGACCAAAAAGTCTGCATGAAAGAATTCTTAGTATTAGCCGCCATTAAAGCATTTATAAATTTCAGTTTCTTGAGGATTCTTCTTTTCTATTATGGTGATGACGTATCTGTTGATAACGAAGATGGCTATCTTCTGTTATGGTGATGACGTATCTGTTGATAACGAAGATGAGCATCGTTTACAGTAAGGACTGGTTTGATTGTTTTTTCACTTGATTTATTAAAAGAGCGGGGCCAAGGTGAATGAGTGCTCTAAAGAGCTCGACCTTACCGATCACTGCCATCTCACCTTTTTCCTCTTGGGTTCGAGTCTCGTGTTTGGTCAACGTAGATATTTGAGAACGCTTGCCGGTCACTTTCAGTGGTTCTGTATTTTCACGGGTTCTTCCTCCACCAGTTATTCTTACCGCCATATATAACCTACCATGCGCTGAAAAAGGCTTTAAACTAACAGCTACAATAAAATTTAAAAACTGTTTATAGACATCGTCACGTGGAAACACACAGAATTTGTATATGTTTTTAGAAGTAATGAACAGAAACTCTACTAAAGAACACGTTGACTGGTATAGCTTTTCTAACTCTTCATTTATCTTTGTACTAAAGAACACGTCTACTGGTTTAGCTTTTCTAACTCTTTATCTTTTTACTAAAGAACACGTCGACTGGTTTAGCTTTTCTAACTCTTTATTTATCTTTTTACTAAAGAACACGTCGACTGGTTTAACTTTTCTAACTCTTCATTTATCGTTTTACTAAAGAACACGTCGACTAGTTTAGCTTTTCTTACTCTTTATTTATCTTTTTACTAAAGAACACGTCGACTGGTTTAACTTTTCTAACTCTTCATTTATCTTTTTACTAAATAACACGTTTACTGGTTTAGCTTTTCTAACTCTTTATTTATCTTTTTACTAAAGAACACGTCTTCTGGTTTAGCTTTTCTAAATCTTTATTTATCTTTTTACTAAATAACACCTCGACTGGTTTAACTTTTCTTACTCTTTATTTATCTTTTTACTAAAGAACACGTCGACTGGTTTAACTTTTCTAACTCTTCATTTATCGTTTTACTAAAGAACACGTCGACTGGTTCAGCTTTTCTAACTCTTTATTTATCTTTGTACTAAAGAACACGTCTACTGGTTTAGCTTTTCTAACTCTCTATTTATGTTTTTACTAAAGAACACGTCTTCTGGTTCAGCTTTTCTAATTCTTTATTTATCTTTTTACTAAAGAACACGTCGACTGGTTTAGCTTTTCTAACTCTTTATTTATCTTTTTACTAACATCAAAATATATTCTGTATCACAGTGAATGAACACCTCTGTGAATAGCAACACGTATTGACCCTAACATACCATATACAAAAGGTAATTTTAGTCGGAATTTCATCAGCAATTGGTGACTTAATGTCTCTTTTGATTATACTTGTCTGGTTGAGCAGCTCAATAAAATATCATACATTGTGTTTAAAAAATAGTTTGCTGGAGAAAGACCCAATGTTTGGTATATATATATATATATATATATATATACATATAACATAACTATACTTTCTTAACCTTATACATATATATATATATATATATATATATATATATATATATGAGGACGGAGCATATTAAAGATACCCTCTCTTTCTGCGACTTTCGCCCTCCACAAACATACTTATGAAAACACTTTCCTCTTTACGTCTGCAAGGGACTTGCCGTAAAGTTACGTAAAATTGTAGGGAAACACGTACGTAATTCTCATTAGGGAAACACCTGTAATGACGTACGAAGGTCGCAAGTATAATCTTGGGCGTACTTTGTTTTGTGAACAGGTGCCGTGATAACTGGCGCTACATCTTTCTCTCTCTTATATATATATATATATATATATATATATATATATATATATATATATATATATATATATATATATAACTTACAGTATAGTGAACTTAATTCCAAGTAGACCTAAAACTTCTAACACGAGTTCAAATGTAAGTTCCAAATGCAGTTCAGTGGTGTTCCGAATATACTCCAATCATGAACGTGTTGATATACTAATAGCCTCGAATGTGTCAACATTATTATCGCATCACAATATCACAGTGATCTAGTCCGAAATGTCCTTGAATGAATTTTACTATATTCCCAAATTAGTGATTTAGTCCAAAGATCAAAGAGCATGTTGTAATTCCACTGAATAATTTAAATAATTAAATCCTCTCTACCTAAAACTGAGTTCAACAATAAGTCTGATTCCACTTACTGTACTGCTATTCTTCTACGGCATTAATTATACTACTACTACTACTACTACTACTACTACTACTACTACTGATGCAGTTGCAACTATTTTACTTATGATGAGATCAATGCAGTTGCTGGTACCACCTTTAGTAAGCTTTCTACTTCTACTCATTCCATTCATTACTTGTTATTTCCTGTGTTAATACAAACATAGAGAATATGGAGAGAATCACGAGGATATGACGTACATGTATAAAATCAGCAACTTACGCATGCAAAACGAGAATACAATTTGTACATTTGATTGGTGAGATCATGCGGGCTTTACTGTTCCAGTGTTACTCAATGAGCCATTGGTGATCATTGTCCATTCTATGTGTCGACCGCAGACACTTTTGTGGCATTCTGGTCTTGATGGTATTATTTATCGATAAAGCATTAATTCGGACTCGCAATCCAATATTATCTATTGATAACGCATTATTTCGGACTCGCAATCGAATGTTGACTAGTTTGAAACCTTACCTGATTAACTTGGGTCGGTTGCCTCGGTGTTTAAAGATCAAATATACACACATACATAATGTACGAATGATAGACATACAACGTTTGAGAAAAGCAAATATAAACATATACATAATGTAGGAATAATAGATAGACAGCGTATAAAAAAAACAAAAACAAACAAATATACACACTTACATAATGTTCGAAGAATAGACAGATTTAATTCTAACAAATGTTTGAAGAATCGAATCAACCTCTGATACGTTAACTCTTACAAGAATATCCCAATGACCTTTAAGGGTGTTCAATAAATCTCATTATGATATAATCCCCAATATAGTAAACTATACAACTGTGAATTTTAAAAACATTGTGCGCAAGTTGCGTCACTTGAAAATCGTTGACTCAAGTGACTTTTCGATGAACTTATTCGAGACTGCTCATTCATATTTTTCAAATACGTGATCATGTGATTGAAACAACGTTTCTATTTATTTTTCGTCACAGATCGTGTATTGTGGCTTTGAGAACGTTCATTCCAGTTTTCCCGAATACATAATAATGCACTTAAAGTTACTTTTCTGACTGGCTATATAAAAAAGCACATTCGATCATTAAATATGCGTTTTCAGACATTCACAACGCGAAATGTGTCCATGGCATCATCCTTTGTGTTCTCCAGGTCGTTAGAAATGAAGTTCCATAACTCCACAGCGCGTGATGGAGAGCTCGATTACGTGACTTATAGTGATCACGTGATTAACGAGTATCTTCTGACTAGCTCACGAGTGGAGTGATAGAACATCGAGATCATGAAGTATTTCCATGGTATGGCACTGATGGCTTGCCATGTATGCCGGATGGCTCTTGAGAGTCCACTACACGGGTATAGCGAACGATCATTTACCTCATTATCTTCAGCCAAATGGGATCTACGTTCGGAAAGTCTCGGTAATGTTTGGTGTTAATACAACTTCAACGAAAACGCTCTAAACCTTCCAATATTTTGTGTTCGATTTTTACCTTTTAATGATGTGTTAGACTATTTACTTTGTATACCACGAGATGCAACATCTTTTTTTATGAAAAGGAAACTAGGCTTTCCGACTTACCTTTTAATGAAAAATTTATACAACGACTGGTATAACAAAGATACAGCGTGTATGCTATACATGTGTTTTATTTATATCACATACAAATACATATACGTCCATTTGCATCACAGTTAGATTGGTTTCAAGGAATTGTGTATGACGGAATGAATGAATTCTGCACAGCCCTCTCCAATGTGTCCGCTACAAAATGTGATTGTTAACCTTTAGCGAATAATCACAATCTCCTTTGTAAGTTACTCGGTTGCTTCTTTTAGGTTTTGAACTTCTGTTTTTTTATTCCTATTGATTAAATATATAAGACACGGTTAGGATTTATACAATAAAGATGTTTTAAATGAAGAAAGTAGTGCACTACAAGCACAGCATAGTTAACTTAACATTGGACGCGCTGCCTTTCACATAGCGGCTTGCATATTAAAATGAGCTGGAAGTATAAACTAAGCGAAATGAGGAACCGGCAGGATGTAATTCAGACTTTAAAAGTATTTACAGTTCATCTAAGTAATTATTATGGTTTAATTAACATTGCTACCAACCATACCATTGTTACTATCCTCCATTTCTAACTTTCCCCTTTCCATTGCTTCGATTGACAACATTTTTGCACCATTCATAGGTCGATATACATCGTTGCAAGAAACAAAGGAAAAACTGCCTCGATCGTTTTTAACCGATTTTTGCTGATATCTTTCTACGAAGGTCCAGAGAGAGAGAGAGAGAGAGAGAGAGAGAGAGAGAGAGAGAGAGCTGTGGTAGTGGAGAGACGTACCTTAAAGACATTTATTAATTTCCCATCACTGTGATTCTTTATTGGTCGATTAGTCTGCTACCTTACTATCCCACACAATGATAGAGAACGGTTGAGGGACGGTAGAGCCGCCTACGGAAATTGTATTATTAAATAGCTTGTTTTTAGACCCTTATTAATAGGTTTTATAAAACATGAAGAAAGAAGTAAAAATAAATAAAGCATTAAATAGATGTATTCCTCCTTACATACAAATGTACCGTACAAATCTTGACAAATCTTGGCTCAGCAATTTTGTAATTGGTACTGTCAAAACTGTATTAAAATCTAATGAAAAGTTTACACAGAACCGTTACGAAGTCCCAGGTTCTTGTAGGTTACTTGGTGCAAGTTCAGTTTTCTGTTGTTTGCTTTTTCTTTTTTTTCTCCTTCCACATCC
Organism: Megalonaias nervosa; assembly: GCA_016617855.1. Taxonomy (NCBI): domain Eukaryota; kingdom Metazoa; phylum Mollusca; class Bivalvia; order Unionida; family Unionidae; genus Megalonaias; species Megalonaias nervosa. The sequence goes on from JAECUM010090810.1 coordinate 27,309, forward strand.
CCGTATTATCTCCTTAATGCAAGAGAGAGAGAGAGAGAGAGAGAGAGAGAGAGAGAGAGAGAGAGAGAGGAAGCTCAGAGGGTTTCGATGAAATTCTGCATGGTGTATAATTCACTTAGAAGAGAGGGATTATTAATATTTTTATCATTATTTTATTACAACGTTAATGATTAATCCATGGAAAATTTGTCACAGATTTAATGAATATAGCAGCGATAATCTACAGTTAGAATAAAGCCAAATGCTGTAAAATAAGTATTTATGCTTATTAGTTCGCCATGGGCGGATCACAGTTTGATATACCAACAATATTAGAACATCTAATTGCATCTTAAAGCCATGTTATTTTTAATGTCTTATACACAACATATCGTCCAAAAACACTACTTTATATTGGATTCTCATCAGTTCTATAACATTCCAAAACTTGTTCCCATTTTAGAATCTCAAAAAGTTTATAAAACATTTCCGCAAAACTTGGTCCAATGTTAGAATCACATAAGCACCATAAACTCTCTACCAACAAACACCTGCTGCATATTAAAGTCACATGAACTCCATAAAACACTTTACACCTTCCATGATTCCTCTAACACATTTAACTTCGTAAAATGCGTATATTTGTTTGCAAGAGTGTATTTTTACTATAAGACACCACTTTTCCTTCATCAGTCTTGGTTCTTTGAGTAAGTGTTTATTTGTAATGAGGTGGGTGTGTGTGTGTGTGTTATCCGCCTATATATACACCTATACGCACTATTTATTTCGATTGCATTGTAATGATGTCTGTGCTACTCGCCTTTATATACACCTATACACACTATTTATTCGATTGCATACTTGAATATTTGTACACACATGTAATCGTATGCAAGAGCTCGTCTTAGTCATTACTGGTGAAATTTTGTGGTGAGTGTCGGGCTGCAAATAAAATGTGTTTGATGGAAAGGCCGTTTATTGGTTAGTAAAGCAAGGTGTTGGTTTGCATAAAATGTGTTTGATAGTAAGGCCGTTTGTTGGCTAGTAAAACTAGGTGTTGGTTTGCATAAAATGTGTTAGTGACCTACTTCCAATCATTCCGTGGTTTTGTAAGTGTTGCTTTAGTCAGTAAAGATGCGCCATATTAAGTAACAGTGGATTCTTGCCTGTGATTAGACGTGTTTCTGTTCACTCCTATATCACCCCACGATTATGTTGAGATTCACGTAGAATGCTATACCCACCCATGATGTTACTGTCCCATAAACCCAGTTGTAATTCCATCTTCAAAACGTGACCCATGTTCAAATCCCACATACCCCATGCGCTCTCCAAACATGAGCCAATAGTAAAGTCCCGTACGCATGTAGTGTTCTGAACATACTCTTCAATGCCTGTAAGCGCCACAGTCTCATCCAATGAAACAAGTGCTCCACTAACATACTAATTGGCAGCCATCTTGAAAGAATTCTACTCATGCTTGGGTGTTGATACCAGGCAAGTGACAGCCATCTTTGAGCAGTTCGACTCATGCTTGTTGGTTGATACCAGGGCAATACGCTTGGGTTTTGATAGCAAGGCAAATGGCAGCTATCTTGGAAGATTTCAATGCATGCTTGGAAGTTGATACCAGAGCACTTGGCAGCCATATTGGATGAATTCCACTCATGCTTGGGAGTGGATACCAATGGAAGTGGCAGCCATTTTGGAGGATTTCCACTCGTGTTTGGAGTTAATTCCAGGGCAATTGGCATCCATCTTGAAAGAATTGCACTCATGCCTGGTTGTCTTTACCGGGGCAATTGACAGCCATCTTAGAGGAATTCCACGCATCTTATGGGGTCGAGACCAAGGCAATTAGCATATATCTTCCTGACTGCAAAAGCAAAGAGTTACTGAAGTTGGAAATACACAAGAAGACTAAGTATTGAAATATATGAAGAGAAAAATAGAAATAGAAATAAGGAAGACAAAAATGCGACGAAGAGGTGAACGGGTTAGGACATGAGAATGAGAGAAATATACGATTCAGAATTTAGATGGAGTGTTGGAAGGATTGTAGATGTTGATAACTTATCATCGTGCTGTATGTGGTTATGTATAGCCATCATCCACCAATTCTGTTACCAGTAGAGATTTTTTCTTCAGTACGCATCCAGCTGGCAGACTGTTAATTCATATTCTCTGTAAATTCATATATAAGTGAATGTGTATTTCTGTCCATCAGGAGTAATACAAATGTGTATTGTTAATTTATGTATAAAATACATGTGATGCGCGTTGGAGGCGACCATGTTGTCAGGAAAACAAGGTTTGCGTAAATAATGTCTTGTAAAGACAGATTAACACAGGTAGATTGTTTAGTGCAGAGGAAATTTGAATTAAGTGACTTGCCCAAAGACACAACATGGTACCTGAATACAGCAACACAAATAAATTATTTAGTTCTAAGGAAATTTGAAGTAAGTGCAATACCCAAGGACACAACACAATACCTGAAACCATCAACACAAATAGATTATTTAGTCCTGAGACGATTGAATCAAAATGTCTTGCCCAAGAATACAATCCTGTACCTGAACTAGACTGGTCAGATGGTAGTATTCGAATGTGTGTACCTTCAGTCGTCAGACTGGTCAGATGGTAGTATTCGAATGCGTGTACCTTCAGACGTCAGACTGGTCAGATGGTAGTATTCGAATGCGCGTACCTTTACTGCACGTTAACCAGTGAGACAACGCGGCTTCAGGGGCATAATAAATTTACATCACACACACACACACACACACTATATATATATATATATATATATATATATATATATATATATATATATATATCGACACACACACACCTATAAATATTCGACAACAAAAAGTCCAATTTGTTCAATATTATAATAGATTCATTCATCCTGTGCATCAAATGTTACAAAGGTGGCAACAATTGATAATGAAACAATTAAACTTTTAAAACAAACAGAGACTTATTAAATGCTATCGATATCAATTTGTTGGAGGTGATGCAATTTTTTTTTATTTTTTTTTTTTTTAAAAAAAAATATAAATAGCCTATTTCGTAAAACATTTTGCCTTGCCCAGACTATTTGTATTTAAAATAAAAAAAACCCCACAAGGCAACAATAAGTCAAATAGCTCTATATGGTATAATGTTACTATGTCAGCTTCATTCAGTAGAAAACAAAGTGGCCTTTCTTAGCAGGGAAGCATCGCTAAGACAAGCAATCTACAAAGGTCGAGTGTATTTAATAACCAGAACAAAAGTGGGAAAATCTAAGGATGCAGTGAATGCAGCGGACAAAACTGGCATGGTACTGGTTTTGAAAGACGAGAGAGAGAGAGAGAGAGAGAGAGAGAGAGAGAGAGAGAGAGAGAGAGATATTCTAATTGTGGAAGCTAGTCATACAAAACCGTGTTACATTGTTTTAGTGATTATTGTTTTCTGTTCACATATCGCATGCACTCTGGAAGCATGAAATAAAATACAAATCAAACTGAATGAACTGGCAACAATCCACCATAATAATGCAGTGACCCTACACAGAAGAGGTTACCCATGTAGTGAAACTGTATCTACCAAGACAATCTCCACTTTTCGAGATCATTTTCTGACTATGCCATTAGACTATTATCATAACTTGTAATATACATTGCTTTAAAATGTGATCCATTGTTTACTATATCGCTTTACATAGATTGAAACAAAAGAAACCTTGGCTGAGTATGGTTGTATTGTTTAGCTTTAGCGGCGAATCTTTGCTCGATCGAACTCAAAACGATCTTTATCAGATATGGTTTCCAAAGTAGATATACATGACAAAGGTGGGGGACAGTGTTTAACAATTGTTCCTTCCGCCATAGAAAGTATGTAGGCTGTGCGTGCTTTCAGGCAAATGGGGGCATGTAAAGTATGAACAAAGGACATGATGCGTGCAAGTAAGACAAAACCGACTTGGTATTATTAATATGACACGTGACAGACTAGAAAAAAAGACCGACGGCTATGTCTGCAGTTCTTACCAGATATTAATTAAAGAATAATAATAATACACAGATAACAACAACGAAGAAGTATGTCATGGATTTGCCAGAAAGTATAATTAATTATTTTGGAAACGGCATAGCTAAAGTTGTAGATATTTACCGCACAAAATTCTATATTATTCATAGTTACTTGTTTTTCGGGTCTTTTTTCTTTTCAAACTGCAACAGCTAAAAGTGATATTTATATTTTATTTTATTCAAAAAATATCTTTGTTTTCAAACTAAATTTATATGTTATTTAATTAGATCAATGCTTTAAATATATAAGCCATCTTTTAATGTACGACTAAATTGCAGACGCTTTTCTTGAGTTCTGAACAATGACATATTCTCATAGTCAACCTGGAAAAATATATTTCCTTTTATCTATACATTTGGGTATATTTGGAAGGGTTCGTCGTTCTATTGTTTCTAGAATTGATTCAGCGTTAAAATCATACCTACCTACCTACTTATCTACGTGCATACATGCATCCACGCTCGCACACATACATACATACATACATACATACACACATACATACATACATACATACATACATACATACATACATGCATGCATGCATACATACATACATAAGTACGTAAGTACATACACAGACATACATACATACATACATACATACATACATACATGCATGCATGCATGCATACAGACATGCATACATACACACACATACATACAAACATACTCACACATGCATACATACACACATACATACATACATACATACATACACACACATACCTACATACAGATATACATACATACATACATACATACATACATACATACATACATGCATGCATACATGCATGCATGGATGCATACAGACATACATACATACATACACATACATACATACGTACATGCATATGTACATAAATACATACATACATACATACATACATACATACATACTTGCATACATACATTCATACATACATACATACATACATACATACATACATACATACTCACCAATACATACATACACACATGCATACATACATACATACATACATACATATATGCATGCAGACATACATACATGCATACATACATACATGCATGCATGCATACATACAATATATATATATATATATATATATATATATATATATATATATATATATATATATATATATATATACACACACAGAGAACAGAAACTGCTATCCCTGGATTCTACAGAGAACGCTTGATAATACTAATAATACTAATAACGTGTTTATGAATAGTTTTAAAAAAAAATACAATATCAGAGAATAAATAATTCAAAGTTCTAAAATGCAATTAACAGTTCCGTTTACTTAGATACTGCACACTTAATCACGAATGGAGTGATCGTTTCGATGTTTAATTGTCCGGCATGTCTGCATAACCTGATCTAGTTGCTGGTCACCCTCCATATTCATCATAGCTTGACGGTTGGAGTCGAACTGTACAACAACGCTCTGTTCCCTTTGATCTCTGCTTATTGTTCACGTAATATCTTTAATCAATCATGAAAATCTTACATTCCAACGTGGAAGATATTTACCTGATAAATAAAATAAATGCGGATTAACATTTTTGCTCTTCATATCTTCCTGAACTGACTGACATTCGATCTCTCGTTATACTTCCAGAATACCGTGTCAAATTTCTCGTCAGACACATGGTTGAACAACAAAGCTGATGAGATCCAGTGCTACGCAGACAGGCACGACATGAAGAACTTCTACAATGCCCTGAAAGAAGTGTATGGACCTACATCCTCGGGTTCATCACCCCTTCTCAGCGCAGACGGGAACACACTAATTACTGACAAAGAGAAGATTCTTGAACGATGGGCTGAACACTTCGACAGCGTCCTGAATCGCCCTTCATCCATCAACGATGAAGCCATCAGCCGTCTCCCCCAATTACCCATCAACGAAGCACTGGATGACCCTCCAACCTTGCTTGAAACACAGAAAGAGATACGTCTGCTCTCCAGTGGCAAAGCCCCTGGTTCAGACTCCATCCCAGCAGAAGTCTACAAGGAAGGGGCATAGCCCTGATAGAAAGGCTTCACCAACTGTTTTTTACTGATGTGGCAGCAAGAGACGATCCCCCAGGAATTCCAAGATGCTTCCATAATCCACCTGTATAAGCGCAAAGGAGACCGACAGGCCTGCGACAACCACCGGGGTATATCTTTGCTCTCAATCGCAGGAAAGATACTCGCCAGAATCTTACTGAACCGCCTCACTACGCACCTTGAGTAGGGACTCCTGCCAGAAAGCCAGTGTGGATTCCGGAAAGAACGTGGGACTATCGACATGGTGTTTGCTGCGAGGCAGCTACAAGAGAAATGTCAAGAGCAAAAGGCCGACCTTGTCTCCATCTACTTCGACTTGACAAAGGCCTTTGATACTGTCAGCAGAGAAGGATTGTGGAAGGTAATGGCCAAGTACGGGTGTCAGAAAAAATTTATATCCATGTTACAGCATTTCCACGACGGCATGCAGGCACGAGTCCAGGAAAATGGAGAGACAAATGAACCATTCCCAGTAACGAATGGCGTCAAGCAGGGTTATGTTCTGGCACCGACACTGTTCAGTCTATTGTTCTCCGCCATGCTGACTAATGCTTTCAGAGACGGAGATGTTGGAGTCGGTATCAGGTACCGTATAGATGGAAAACTGTTCAACCCCAGGAGGCTTCAAGCGAAAACCAAGGTTATGACAGACACCATCAGGGAGTTCCTATTTGCTGATGACTGCGCCCTAAATGCTGGCTCAAAAGCAGACCTGCAACGCAGCGTTGAAAAGTTCTCCAGCTCCTGCACAAGCTTTGGTCGCACCATCAGTACTAAGAAGACTGAATTACTGCATCAGCCGGCCCCGGGAAAGCCCTATGTTGAGCCCAACATCACCGTCAACAACCAAAAGCTCAACGTAGTGAACCGCTTCACCTACCTTGGCAGCACACTATCACAGAGCGTCACCATTGATGACGAGGTGAACCTCCGCATTGCCAGAGCCAGCGCAACTTTTGGCAGACTGTATGCCAACATCTGGAATAGAAGAGGCATCAGCATCACGACCAAACTAAAGGTCTACAGGGCAGTTGTGCTCCCCACACTACTTTACGCATGCGAAACGTGGACGGTGTATCAGCGCCATGCCAGGAAGCTAAACCACTTTCACACCACAAGTCTCATGAAAATTCTCAACATCAAGTGGCAGGACAAGGTTCTAGACACCGAGGTACTCGCCCAAGCAGGTCTCCCCAGCATCCAAACCATCTTCATGCAGTCCCAGCTACACTGGGCAGGACATGTTGTATGCATGCCAGACCACCGGCTGCCTAAGAGACTTTTCTATGGCGAGCTACAGCAAGGACAGCGATCCCACGGAGGTTAGAAGAAACGCTTCAAAGACAATATGAAAGCTGCACTGAAAGCATTCAAAATAAACCCTGATTCATGCGAGCAAACAGCCAGCGATCGAGTCACTTGGCGTTCCTACGTGCACAAAGGCTCCAAGTTGTGCGAATCTAGCAGGACAGCAGCTGCAGAGCTGAAGAGGCAAGCCAGAAAAGCACGTGCCATCAACCCTCCTGGAGATGTCCCACTCATCCCTTGTCCCTTCTGCAACCGAACCTTCCGTGCAAAGATTGGCCTCATCAGCCACCTGCGCACGCACAGAACAGAACCAGTTCCTCCAACCCACGGATGAATAGAGTGGTCTTCGTCGACTCGACGGACGAACAACACAAACATACTTCCAGAATACCGTGTCAAATTTCACATAAGACATTTCACTGCTAATTGGCGTGATGTCATAACTTTGTATTTAATACAACATTGATGTATAAAGCAGAGCTTATCTCTTTCTACAGACAAATAACATAGTACAAGAAATTAATGTATTTCACCAACAGAACTAGTTGCCATCACTAATTGATCGATTGTATTGTTTGATCTCGCCTAGTACCAGTAAGCCCTAGCAGACTGAATTATTAATCACTGTCTTGACTAATGTCGGACACATGCATGCATACAGCCGACAATAAACAGCCGTTTAGTACACATTGCTACTCCAGTGTTAATACAATCTATTCATCGGTTAAAAGAATTCACTTCTTAGCTAACAAATAGATCAAACAAAATTCACTTCGTAGTTTAACTACACTATTGCTACCTAATACGTCATTGGCATAAAGCATAAACCTAATAATAAACAATTCTTAGTAAACATAGTTCATATTTAAGACAAATATTTTCAAACAATTATCTTAAGACTCATATCAAAGAAAATTATGTATGAAATCAAGACAGTAAATCGCGCTTCGAGATTAGTTGTCTTCTTACCTTAGCGGGGCTCCATCCTTAATCCCAGTTACATGTCTCTAAAAGACTCCCACTACACTTCCCTGAGCATAACACTTTAGACTCAATAGTTTTGCGCTGTACGATATTCACAAAACAAGAGACTTTGCCTGGGAAACCCACCTCACGCGATTAACTAATCAAATCTATACCTATAACCGTCATTATTAACATACGCTTCTCCAAGGGATTGATAATTTTCCATTTTGTCCCGCTCAATTAATGTACCGATGTCTGCAAACTTTCAACGTGTAACAAATATTTAACAAGTACGAACACTGTTTCAACCCTTGACATTTCAATAAACATACTCCCTATTCGCCCTCTCGTACATTATAATAATCAATAATATTCCTTCCAGATGTATTCCAATACTAGCGTCTTTAAATATGCCACGGACTTAATTCCGCGCAATACAACATACATCAATTTAAATGGCTATCTATTCCACCTGCAAAATTCACCTTGTTATATGTTACGACGATATCTACACAATTCATACTGCTGTAATTTATATATCTTTGTGTGTGTGTGTGTGTGTGTGTGTGTGTGTGTGTGTGTGCTACAGTGGTTCATTATTAATCACTTCTCTCGAACTGATCATTTCTACGTTTAATACTTGCGATATTCGTACAATTTGAGTTGATTATTTATATCTGTGATAGTCGTACATTATTAAATTGTTTGAATTGATGATTCAAGCTTTAGATAGTCGTACAGTATTTAATTTTTTGAATTGATTATCTATTGAATCTTACAGTGGGCAGGTCAACAAATATAATGTTACTCGATATGTAAAAATTATTAATTCAAAATTCGTCGGAAATGAGAACCCTCAAATCAAAGTTTATAATATAAAACTCTTGATAAATTATTGTATAAGTTATTTTGTATAGAAATTACAAATACGTTCCATAGAAATTAAACCTACGTTGTATATGAATTACAAATTCGTTGTTTAGAAATTACAAGTATGTTGCATAGAAATTACAAATACTTTGTATAGAAATTACAAATACGTTATATAGAAATTACAAATACGTTGTATAGAAATTACAAGCACATTGAGTAGAAATTACATGTAAGTTGGATAGAGATTACAAATACATTATTTAAACCTATTTTGGGGCCCAAGATGGCCAACTGGTCTAAAGCGCTCGCCTTTCCTGATCGCTGCCATCTCACCTCTTTTCACGTGGGTTCTAGAACTCGTTCAATGTGGATATATGAGAAAATTTGCCAGTAGCTTCCCGTGAGTCGATGGTATTTCACGGATTTTACGGGTTCTTCTTCCACCAGTTATACTGGGATATCGTGCGCTGAAAAATTGCTTTAAACCCCAAAACCAGCAGCAACAACAAAAGTGTTGTATAGAAATGACCAAGACGTTGGATAGAATATACAAATATGTTGGATAGAATATACAGATATATTGGATAGAATATACAAAGATGTTGGATAGAATATAGAAATATGTTGGATAGAATATGCAAATATGTTGGATAGAATATTGTTGTTGTTGCTGTTGTTGTTATAGGGTTTAACGCCATTTTTCAGCACAAGATAGGCTATACATCGCGGCCAGTATTAATGGTGGAGGAAGAACCCTGGAAAACCCCGGGAAGAACCACCGATCCACTAGAAGCTACTGGCAGGCTTTCTCACGTACCCACGTTAGCCGAGCCTGGACTTGAACTCACGCAGACAGAGGTGAGATGGCAGTGATCCGTAACGATCAGCGCTTTAGACCACTCGGACACTCGGGGCCCCTGGATAGAATATACAGATGTGTTCTATATAATATTCAAATAAGTTGGATTGAATATACAAATATGTTGGATAGAATATGCAATTATTTTGTATAGAATTTAGATTTATGTTCTATATCATTTTAACATGCCTATATTTATCTACTGTGTATATAATTTACAAAAACGATTGAAATATTTTTAAAAGGCGTCCAGGGCCTGCATGTTGACCTCACAAATGATGCATGACCTGAAGCTCAAACAAAACAGCAAGAAAAGAAATAAGAAATGGAAATAAAAGCAACACTTGACCTTTGTGTATTCTATTGGTCAGGATAAATGCAAAAGTGAACGATATGGTACGACTTCATAGGTAACAACATGGTACGACTTCATAGTTAACGACATGGTACGACTTCATAGGTAACACAGGGTAACGATATGGTACGACTTCATAGGTAACACAGGGTAAGGACATGGTACGACTTCGTAGGTAACGACATGGTACGACTTCATAGCTAACACATATTTATTTAAAATACGGCGGATCCAAAAACCGTCCAACCTTGGTTTGTAACATCCATTGCTTGATACATCGTGATATCAAATCTAGGTTTATAACGTTCATTTCTATGTCAATCATTACGTAAAATCTAAGTTTATAACATCCATTGCCTGTTACACCATGATTTCAAATCTAGGTTTATAACGTTCATTTCTATGTCAATCATTACGTAAAATCTAAGTTTATAACATCCATTGCCTGTTACACCATGATTTCAAATCTAGGTTTATAAAATCCGTTGTCTAACAAATAATTTTGTCAGTCTAGGTGTATAACATCCATTGCCTAATAAATCATGATGTAAAATGTAGTTTTACAGCCATTGCCTAATAATTAATGATGACAGTATAGGTTTATAACATAACATATCACAATGGCATTGTCCAGAATTCCGCAAACTTGTAAACGGTTTTGCTAACAGAAACTTGACCAGGGCTATTTATAGATGCTGCGAAATCTACAACCATTATTAATATCTTAAAATATAATCGATACCCTTATATAAAATTTAGCTATAGGTAATTACTATAATTTACAGTCATGAACAAAAGTTATAAAAATATATTCATAAAAAATATCAAGTAGAGACTGTTGAAATTAATTCACAAAATGTATGACGTACGAGAAGTAACAAACCGAATTTAATTCAATTAAACAGTTGATGTGCGCATGAATATTAATTATTTGAATGCAGCGTTTGCAATCCCAGTGACTAATTTTCCACTGATCCATGGGGGCAGCATACCGATATGTGTGACTTACAGCTATTATACAGTTTTCAAATGTTGAATCACGGACAATATCACACGCTTAATAACTATGACAGTTTCTATCCGAGGCCTGACTGATGGCGTTTGAACCGTTTCTGGAGCGCCATTTTGAGAGTCGGGATGGGAGAAATCGTCGAGACTTCATGACACAGATGTTTAAAGAGAATGATCCTCATTCCATCCTCATGTCAAGTGGAGTTACGGCAAAGGGTTAGGGTTATTCAGTTGTAACCAAGTAACCCCGAGGAAAAAGTAGTTCCAACCCCGTTCGAGAGACAACGATGATATGACAAAGGAATAGGGTAATTAAGAGGTTTCAGTGCAGTAGACTATTTAGTTTGCACTGTACAAAGTTTTTAGAACTGAAGAAATCGTTGAAACTTTGTGACACAGATTTTTTAAACGAGAATAATACTCATTTCCATCCTCATGTCAAGTGCAGCTACTGCATAGCTACTCACTCTTGTTAAGTTAGTTATAAGCTTGTAACCTTGAGGAGAAAGTAGTTCCAGCTTCGTTTGACAGCATAATATTTCAATATCAGAATACTAAGTATCGTATTCCTACTTTATGGATTTGACGGTAAAATTCTGGCTCATTCTTGGGTAGAAAATTAAAATGTATGTAACAGTTACGATTCTAAGTTTTAATCTATGAAGAGCAAAATGTAACAAACAACTTAAGTAAAATCAGCAAGCAATCGATTTCTCTAAGTCACAAAGTGAAAATTTAGCAGACATGTACATTACTGTGATTTAGATCCCGTATAATCCAAAGTATCCTATCATAAGTCCATATAATCCTAAGTGTCCTACCATAAGTCCGTAAAATCCTAAATGTCCTATCATAAGTCCATTTGTTACGTGTCTAGGCTCGTACAAAGTAACAAAGAAAAGAGTGAAGCCAACAAGCTTTGTAAAATTTAACAACTAATTTATTTCCCAAGAAAAACAATGTAAAAATATGAAAAAGGACTTACGGTTTGTGAATCTAATCCAAAAATTAATGCTAGAATTTAAAAATATAAGTCCTATCACTAAAAAGTTCTAAATGAATTACAGTTTAAATCCCGATGAAGTTCCAATATGGAAGGCGATGACGTCCTCTATAACCTCTTTTGTGTTGACGCGTCAACAGTTCTTTGGTGAATCACCAAGAATAATAATCCTGCTTTAGAAATTCGAATAATTTCCAATAAATCTCTTTGTCCAAGAATTCAAATGAGCAAAGGTATTATCTAGGGTAAATAAATTATTAAATTCCAAAAAATTAAACTATTTTTAAATCAAACTTGGAGCAACAGGAAAACACCTTTTAGCTCTGAAGGTGTGAATTACGATTGAATTAAATCTATAATAACATGTTTTAATAAGCCCAATTGATACGAAGTTTTGACACTCGTGATGGATCACGTGATCGCTTAGCTACAAGTCTAGTATCACGTAGACCAGCTCATGATGGGTCAGGTGATCACTTAGCTAAAAAACTAGTATCACGTAGACCAGATATATCGTTGACTGAAAATCAGTGATTCTTTCATTGGGAATGAATTTTAAAAAAAAAGTTGAAATGTTGTTTACATTACAGGCGTTACTGGAGCGAGATCTAGGTCACCGATCGATATAATGTAAACAAGCTACTGGCTTGCTTACAGTCAAACAGAACTGAACTGAATTTTCTGGAAAAAAAATGTAAAATCCAATGAATAAGATTGTCATTACAATAGCATGTAACGGAATAAAATAAAAAAAGAATACAAATTTCAAACTAACAAACAAGTAATTAAATTACATATACGTAACACAATATAATAAATACTCTGAATGAATTCCAGTGGTCTTTAATGTCATGACCTTACACAGTGATTCAATCCAGAAGGTCTCTGAATGAGTTCACAATAATTCCAAAGTAATGTATTAATCCAAAGTTAATGAGTAATGTAGTAATTCTTAATTTAAATAAACAAATTCCTCTCAAATTCAATTCGAGCACAACTGCCGATTCAGACGATAAAGACTCCGGAGAGTGACCTAAGATATTAATGAATTATTTGTTTGCCCAGTCCCTGCAAATACACATTTCACTTGACCCGATGTGAGCCATTCAAATGCTAAATTCAAATTAAATTGTAAACAAATCTCTTTCTAAAATATTCAGAACTCATAAACAATCTATTTATAACATGCAATCATGGACAAAAGGTTAGTCATGTAAACATACTATTTATAATTTACCATTATCTGAATGTGCTATCTACAATCATGGACAATAGTTAAGCACACACACACAATATATATATATATATATATATATATATATATATATATATATATATATATATATATAGATAGATAGATAGATAGATAGATAGATAGATAGATAGATAGATAAGAATTGTTACGTGTCCAGGCTCGTTCAAAAAGTAACAAGAAAAGAGTGGATACAAGAACCTTCGTAAAATTTAATAAATAATGTATTTCCCTAGAAAAACAATGTAAAAATGAGAAAAAGGACTTACCGTTTACAAATCAAATCCAAGATTAATCCAAGAATTAAAAAATATAAGTCCTATCTATGAAAAGTCCTAAATTAATCACAGTTCAAATCCCGATGAAATTCAAGATGGAAGGCGATGACGCCTTCGATAGTCAGCGTTGTACTGATGTGGCAACAGTTTTTTGTTGAATCATAGAAAATAATATTCCAGCTTGGAATTCCGAATAATTTGCAGTAAATGTCTTTGTTCAAGAATTTTGTATGACTACTTGTATTTATCATTGAAAAGAATCACTAATTTTATAAAATAAAATTTCAACTCAAACTGGTAACAACAAAACACCCTTAAGTGTCAAAGATTTAAGCCCAACTGGCTAATACTTATGAAGAAAACAGTTATACACTAAGTTAAGACGCAAAACAGATTCCCGTATGAGGGTCACGTGGTCATTTTCTAGAACAAGGTAGAAACTTTTTACGTGACTAACATCACGTATTCCTAGCATAGCCTTAACTGAAATCAATGGTTGTTACTCTGGGAAAAAAAAAACAAAAAAAGAAGTTGTTTACCAAAAACCCTTACTAGTTCTGAATCAAGGTCAGCAACTAGATACAGTGTTTCTACTACTGTTTGTTTATCAGGTCAAACAGAACGGAACTGAATTTCTAAAAAAAAATATCAAATCCAGTAGGCAAAGTTATCATTACAATAACATGTAATGGAAACAAATTAAAACGGAAAAAGCAAATAATTAAGTTACATATACATAAGACTTCCTCCCATGTAAGGTGTCCTACTTAGAACGAGGGGTGGTTAATAGATTTGGCGATCGTTATCTAGTGGATGGCCTCCCTCGATTTTATTGCGCGGTGTGAGTGGATAGATAGAACATCAACAGAGAACTGAGCGAGACCATTGAGAAGAAATAATACAATACGAGCCCTCTTAAACAAGAACAATAAAATAAATTTTAATTAATTAATACATAAACTAAAATTGGCAACTTCAATTCAATAGATTTACATTAATGGAATTTAATAGCAGTGTTCAATTAAGAATTCGTTCATCATACTAACGAGTGGTGAAAAAAGTACAATGTCCACGCCTGATTTGCATCACCTAGCGGCCCTTCCTCTCTTGACTCTGTGTATCCCATGTCTCCCCGCCTCCACGCGTATACTTGAGTCTTCCTCTAACCTTCCTATTTCGAACTCTTCCTTTCTTTCCGGACTTCCCTCTTTGGACTGTCCTCGTTAGTTCCTGGGAGAGAGCTGTTTCCTAGTGCTGTTGTCTTTTCTCACAAATCGTGCGTCCTAGCACTGTAGCCTGTCTTTCCTTTCAAGACAACCACCTCGTCCCTTTTACTTTCTTTTAACGAGGAAAGCACTACTTCCTAGTTTCCCCGGACTCACCCTGTCTTCTCGCAAGAAAAGTCGGACTAAAGAATTTTGACCAAGGTCGTTACTTTTAAATTCACATTACTTCCAAGGTGTACGCCTTAATTTAAGTGACCAATCGTAAGCAACTCTTCCTAACTTTTCCGCAAGATAATCAATTATTTCGACAGCTTTTGACAGCCTAGAATCTGAGAATTACATGCATATCAACGTCCCTATGAAAATCGATTATTTGACATGAGGTCCCTTTCAGGTGGTTATGGTCGGTAACCCTACTGTACTTTCTCCAGGAAAGAATTACGATGTCCAGGGTCAATTCTACTGAACCGATGCTGCTGGTCTTTCAAGTTTAACCGCTGAGATTGAGAAGAATGTCAAACTGAACTTTCGCGAAGACTTTTCTGGCTTGACCATAATAACATTTTAATGCACAATTTATTCAAGTTTAAGGTTCAATACTCATTCAAAATTCGACACAATACACCCCATAAAAGAAAAAGAAAGATTTATATAATAAAGCTTTCTTTTTTGCCAGTGATTAATTATATACGAGGTTGTTTTTTTTAAAAATAACATAAGAAGAACTCTTATGAATTATACAAAATGTACGTGAAATAATATTTATATACACGGAAAAGTGCATCTGCTATTAAATTGTCTTTTTACCTTGATGTGTCTGATGTCAATTTTATATTCCTGTAACAGCAAACTCCACCTTAATAATCTCTGATATTTGCTTTTCATCTTGCTGATGAAAGTAAGGAGGTTGTGATCACTAGACACAATAATCGGAGGAGGTGAACTATGTAAACTTCAAAATGTTGTAATGCCGGTATCAAAGCCAAACATTCCTTCTCGATTGTTGAATAATTTCTTTGGTGCTTATTTAATTTCTTAGAAAAATATCACACTGGATGATCAACACCATTTTTATCTTCTTGAATCAGTACTGCTCCAACCGGCGTATGTCATCGTTCTCAATTTTTCTGGAAGTCGCTTTTGGGAGTATTAGATTCCCAAACGAATTTCTTTCTTCGCTGGTCTTGTTTGTTCTGTCATACTATCAGATTTACCGCCGATTTTTCACTCTCAACCTCTCGATCTCGCTCTGCAATGAATTAAAATGATGTTGGATATGAGACAATCGTATCATCATCAAGATCGCTAGCACAAACGTCTACCAACACATTTTGAAAAGTATTGTGTGACACGGACTGCCACGATTGCTTGGTGTCTGCTTTCTCCTTGGAAGTATATAATGGTTTCATCTTGATTATAAACTATAATTTGAGTAAGTTTTACACACTACTTGGACTCTTTATATTTCACGGTGAAGGTGTAAAACTTCGTTCTCAATTTTCTGGACGTTCGTTATTGCATCTCTCAAATGCGACAGTAATTAAGGGGATGAACGAATTTGTTTTGGGCTGAACGAGGAATCTCTTCGTTGTTTAACAGAAGTGGAGCACATTGACTCAAGCTCGATCATGTGGTATTCGAAATCGCTAGCATGAATTTGAGCAAACACTTCAGCTTGCTTGTGTGTGTGTGTGTGTGTGTGTGTGTGTGCGTGCGTGCGTGCGTGCGTGCGTGCGTGTGTGTGCGTGCGTGCGTGCGTGCGTGCGTCGTGCGTGCGTGCGTTTGAGGGGTGTTGGATAGTATTGGGATGTTGGATGGTATAGTGGTGTGATGGATAGTATTTTGTGGTTTAAGGGGTAGTATATTTTGTGAGATTTCATCTCCTCCTCTTCCAGCAGCAGAGAAGCTGCACAGACCACTTGCTTGGATTGTTAATTATTAAAACAAAATTATGGCCTCAATAGTCAACTACACTCTAAACCTAACCAGTAGGTTACTTTTTTGTCGTCAATTAGAGAACGTGCTTACGTTTTAGGCAAACCTACTTTTGGTCGCAGCTTCTCTGCTGCTGTAGTGTCAGCCAAAAATTTAATTGAGACCAGCACGTTACCTTGACCTAGGATCATGTAAATTTATTGTGATAAATCCAAATGGAGTAGCTTGAAAGTCTAAGGCAGCTGCGAAAAAGCCCAAGGCTAAGAGTCCCAAGAAGAAGAAGGCAGCCAAGAAACCAGCTGGTGAGAAAAAGGAAGCTAAACCCAAGAAGGCCAAGACAGCGAAACCCAAGAAGAGCAAAGTCTCCCAAGAAGGCTAAAACCGCCAAGCCCAAGAAGGCCAAGACCCCAAAGAAGAAGGCAGCCGCCAAGTAGTAAAGCACGACACGTTCTTTGCTTAGGAAGTGTCTAAAAAAGGTCCTTTTCAGGACCACTTGAATATCCTAGAAAAGACTGGCTATCATATTGTCCTCAGAACTTGTTACCTATGATTTAATTTCAGCCTATGGTGGACGTTGTTTCACCGACTCGGTTTGTGCCCATCTTAATTTGGTCATCCACATGACGTATGGCACGTCATATCCCGTTCTTTCCAATATTGTGCGTTGCTATATCAGAATCACTGGCCGTAGTTAAATTGTTTGGGGGGGGGGCTGCGTGCCAGGGCTGCTGATATGTAGTTTTCACTTTTCTTTATTTCTAAGAAGTAAAGACATGGCTTATCTGCATAAGCACAGGACGGAAAGGAAGGAAGGAAAGAGGGATGGAGGGAGGGAGGGAGAATGACAAGAACAGCAAAGTCAGATGCACCGAGTGCACAGTGCGAGCCGTAAAGATGCAAGTCATGTAACAAAGTTATGACCTGGCATGTTGACTCTCTGACTTATATTTGTTTGATGTGCACATATTTTGCATTGTTGTAAAACACTTAGCAACTGTTGTGGTGCCAATGAGCATACATTAGGTCTACATTTCACTTTGCAACGCACGTAGTATAGTCTTTGTATAGAAATGTAATGTACTATTCACTCCTATGATGGCTTTTAGTCTACATCTCGTAATCTATACAGCGTGATTGCATCCCAGAAGGCAAGGCAAGAAAAGAAAAGAAGAAAACAACGGAAGAAACCTCCATAGCCGAGTCATATACAAGAACAAGAGAAAATGAGGACGGACTGTGTAAGATACACTTGTGAACTGGAAGGAAATGGTTGTCAGGTACAGCGGTTATCGAGAAATAAAATAATTTACAATTAATAAAGACCTTAATATTGTACCTGTCCTGCACCATACCATCCTCATCGGAATCCTCCTCATCCTCCTCCCCCTCGTCATCTGGAACAGTAGAATATACAGAGATAGTTATTATTATTATTAGTAGTAGTAGTAGTAGTAGTAGTAGTAGTAGTTCTAGTAGTAGTAGTAGTTGTTGTTGTTGTTGTTGTTGTTTGAGTAGGAATATGAACAGCTGCATTGAAATGGAAAAGCCTGTTTACTATCCGAAATAATTTTATTACGATAAGTACTGTTACAAATACACAACATCCCCCTTCCTCTAGTCCTAGTACTACTCTCCTTATCCTTGATGTTAATATCTGTAGTAAAAGTTCTTATTAATGATTGTCATCATGGGATTATTAGTTATAGTGTTGGCATTGTCATTAATATCGCCACCCAATACTCAAATCTTACTACTCAGAGACTTTTGCATTATTAATGCAGATAGGAGAAAGTTAACAACGTCGACAATCTTGTGTCAGTAACAAGTGTTTACTTATTGAAGAAGGATTGAAAATTTGGTGGTGGAATACTCGCCAATGAAATAACGATCACCACATCCAATGAAAGGGCGCCATTTAAAATCTCCTGGCCAACCACAAGCCGTATATGTTGCATTGTCGGTTTCACCCACAGAAATATATTTCGCTTTGAACATAACCACGCCATTCTGAAACTCTTGAGAAGTAAAGTTGTTCGTAAGTAACCTCAAATGGAGAGGACAAAGCAGACTGCCCGAAAGAGTACAGGCGGAAAAGCGCCTAGGGAACAACTGGCAGCGAAGGCAGTTCGTAAGAGCGCACCAGCAACAGGTGGTGTGAAGAAACCACACAGATACAGGCCCGGTACTGTCGCTCTCAGAGAAATCAGGCGATACTAAAAGAGCACTGATTCTGAAATCTCAAATGGCCCAAATGACATCCATTCTGAAATTCCTGTTTGAGAAGTAAAGTTGTTCGGAAGTAACCTCAAATGGCGAGGACAAAGCAGACAAGAGAGTGAGAAGCAAAGAAGTGTAATTTAAACGTTGCATACACTTTTTTTCTTTGAAATCTTGTGCATTTTTTATTTATTTATTTTTTTTTTCTTTAATTTTTTTCATTTTTGGTTCTTTTTTTCTCATTTATATTCATTTTCATTTATATTTATTTTTCTTTGCCTTTAGTCTAAATAGTGAAAAACACATTTAGGCTTTTTTTGTATTGCAATATTTTATGAGTATTTGAATACAACATACAGTGGAGTGAGTCCTACTCTGTTATAGTCTTTTCAATACAGTGAGCTTTATTCATACAAATAAACTGAACTGAACTCGTCATGGCACAAGCCCAAATAGAGGGTTTGAACTTGGCTAGACCATCAGGGGCTAAGTTAGAAATTTACTTTGAGACCAAAATTGAGGGAAGTGGGGACCATCAGAAACTTTTAGTCTTTCATCCCCAGTGATGTCAGACAATTGACTTCGGTGAAGTGCAAAATTGCCCCCGGCAAGCTGACATTCTTATGGCTATGAAAGTACAAGGAATTAGTATTGAGAAAATAGATGGGATACAGAATGGGGGAAAAACAAATACCTTATATATCCTAAAGAATATGAAACACCAGTACTGAACCAAGATTCTATAGAGATCAAGGGAATCAAGGCAAAAATTGAGACCCCCCCCCCCAATAGTTCGAGACGTAGAGGCCAAGGTCACTGACCTTTTTCTGTCTGGCCTCCCTCTTGAAATAGATAACCAAGAGCGAGTAGATAAGATCGAAAATAAGCTAAACACAAAAGTGAAAGCACAAAAAAATGGCTACAGTTTGGGGATTTCAAGGAATCAAAACTGGAGTAAGAATTGTGACAATTCGAAAGGAAGATGCTAAGAAAGCACCGTCACATTTTTATGTGGTGGTGTTTCTTCTCAGATCATGGTATAGAGGGTGTGAATAACTTGACAGAGCATGCCCACGATGTTGAAACATCGGGTGAATAACTTGACAGAGCATGCCCACGATGTTGAAACATCGGGCATAGTCTAAAGGATTGTCAAAACTTACCAGAAAAACCATCTTATGCAAGTAAAGCTGCTAATCTTTCAGTAAATCTGAATGAAGTAGAAGCATTCGAAATGCATAAAGTAATAGCCAAACTAACTGATCAAGTCAGAACAGAAAATGAAAGGAGAAATAACACACAAAATGAGACAATTGAGACAAACTCCAAACGAGAGCAATCAATGTGCTGAAAACACCCATGACAAAGCACAAACAGACAATTTAGAACAACCAATCTTGTATGAAACAAAACAATCAGATGACAACGCAATGACAGGTATGGGATGGGATAAATTCTTGAGTCCCAATAATACAGGGAGGATGCTAACTCACATCAGAGAGGAGAACAGAAAAGAGGAAAGCACGCTGGAGAGCAATAGGTTTTATCCTCTTGTAGAGGAAAACGAAGGCTCTCCAGAGGTTGGCTTAGTTTTGGAAGAAAGTGGCAAGGTAGATCTCATTGGGATCCAACCTTTGACATCAACAACAGTGCCTAGACAAAGACATAAGAGATAAAAAAAAAAACGAAAACCCTATCAATATCCTCGTCAGCTAGTGATACACCGCCGGAGGGTATAACTACTGCAACCCCAGCAGAAAAGGTGAAAAGAACAAAGCCCCCCCCAAAAAAAAACAAAATTAAAAAAATAAAGAAAGAAAGAAAGAAAGAAGAACAGACTCCAAAAGACACAAATGACACAAACGGACAGGAAAGCGAAACGGACATAGACGATCCTAGCGACAATGACAATGACATGACTACGGATATCGAAATGACAAAGGAAGGCATGATGGAAACAGAAAATATGGAGACAAATGACAAAAAATTGATACAGAAGAGATTTCGAAAATGAAAAAGGACGGGGAGGGGTCAACGCATAATACTTAAAATATATAAATAAAACTTCAATGTAAATATAACATGCAATAATCTTAATTTATTAAACATTAATAAATAAGATTTTGGATGCGGCACCCTGGAGAAAAAAAAAAGTGGAGGGAATAAAACTTCCATATAGCTTCTAGAAATACTAATGGGACAAACAAAGAAAAAATTATGAAATTAAGTAAAGAAAATAAGTACGATATTTTATTAATACACGAAACACATAATTGTTTTTCAAAGGATTTAATTTCACTAATAGAAGAACAATTAAATGTAGTATTGGTTTTAAACAATTATAAACAAGATGATATTAAAGGGGGTGTTGCAACAATTACTAAACATAATAAAGGTATGAATTGGGAAAAAATGGATGAGGGGAAATTTTTGGCTGGTAGACTGTTATACATTGTAGTTGATAAAGTCCATATAATAAATGTTTATTTCCCGGCAAGTAAATACAAAAAACAGGATTATATTGAAAATTTAGACAAATATTTAAGTGAATATTCAATGGATGATGTAATAATAGGAGGAGATTTTAACTGGGTGAGGGAAGAAGTTGATAGAATAGGTGAATTAACACCAGACGACTTAATTTTTAGACCGGGAATGTTTAACTTAGTAAATAAACATAAACTAAATGATATCTACAGAAGAAAGAACATGCTAAGAACTGAGTACAAAAACGGGCTGGCAAGTAGATTGCACACATTTTATCGGACAAATTATGAAGAAGGTTTATATAGGCAGGCGGGAATAACCAACATAAAAATTTCACATCATAAACTCATAGAACTAGAAATTGTTACAAACAATAGAATAAGATGGGGTAAAGGAAATTGGAAATTAAACAATAAAATTTTGGAGGATATAGAATTCAGGGAAGAAATAAAAAATATATAATAAATTTTAACCAATTTGGACATAAAGATATAATTAAATAATTTGACGTTTTAAAGGGAAAATTTAAGGAAAAGGCAATAGAATTTCTCAATACGAAGAATAGAATTGCTGGGGGAAAAAAAAGAGGAAATAAAGAGAGAACTAGACAAAGAAAATTCTAAAGAAATAGAAACTAAACTTAAAGATAGATTAAGCAAAATCATAGAAGAAGAAAATAAAGGGAGGGAGATAAGAGCGGGGAATTTTCGGCAATATACAAGGAAGCACAAAGTTTATACAAACGAGAAGAATTGAGAAGGGGGGAGTTACATTGAGGAATTATTGACCAAAAATAATGAGTTATTGACAGATAAGAAGGAAATAATGGAAAGAATAAAAGAATACTATAGTGAATTATATTCATCACAAAATATAGATCCAGGTGAAATAAACAACTATTTAGAGGGTGTTACATGTGAAAGAATTTCATCAGAACATAAAGACTTACGTGATGAATTCATCTACATGGGAGAAATAGTAAACATGATAAATCAATTAGCGAAAGGGAAATCACCAGGGAGAGATGGACTCACTGCAGAATTCTATAAAAAAAATTCCAGAGTGAATTATCGCCGATCCTTGAATTTTTATATAACAATATTTTATTGAGAAATAGCACCATGACAAAAACAATGAGGGAAGATTTAATTTCAATAATATATAAAGTGAAGGGGGATAGGGAAGATCTAAAAAATTGGAGGCCCATCTCCCTCCTAAATATAGATTATAAAATCCTAAGTAGAATATTAGCAAATAGAGTAAAAAAGGGAATGGATACAATTATCAATAAAAATCAAACATGTGGGTTCAAAGGGAGGGACATTCAAAGTAACAGACTAAATATAAAAAAACAATGATAGAATACATGCAAGAGTCTGGGCAAAAGGGCGCTATGGTGCTTCTTGATCAAGAGAAAGATTTTGACAGAATAGAACACAACTATATACGGAGAGTTTTTAAAAAAAAATTAGGGTTCGGAAAAAGTTCCGTAAATACACTGAAATCCTGTATAAAAATATAACTGCTAGAGTACAAGTAAATGGGGCGACATTGAACAATTTGAAATACAAAGGTCGGTGAGGCAGGGGTGCCCACTGTCAATGCCATTATATGTAATAACACTCGAAATTCTAATTATTAAAATTATAACTAATAAAAGGATTGAGGGAATAAGAATTTCAATCTTAAAGAAGAATTTTAAATGCTCCAACATTCAGATGATTGCACAAGCTTTATAAGAGACCCAGACTCCTTTAAACAGTTAGAAAAGGAATACGAATTGTTTGGAAAAGTGTCCGGGTCAAAGATTAATCACGATAAAAGAGAAATTCTAAAAATAGGCAACTGGAGTGGAAACCACCCTGTGATACCCCTTCCCCCAACTAAAAGACAGATTTAAATCATTAGGGATTTAATTGGGGAAAAATGATGAAGTAGAAACCTATACAAAAATGTGGGAAAAAAATAAAAGAGAACATGGATATCTGGGTGCAAACACCATTTTGCATAATGGAACGGGCTCAAGTGGCCAAAACTTATTTTTATTCTAATATGAATTACATTTTAAAATCGATTGATTTTGAAAATAAAAGCTTGGAAAATTAGATAAGGAAATTATTAAATATATTTAGGGTTATAAAATGCACTATATTGAAAAGGAAACGCTATATAAGACAAATAAAAGAGGTGGTTTGGCACTACGTATCCCACAATTAGTTAAACAAACTAACATAATTAATCGGTTTAAATTAAGGCAAAGCCAAGTGCACCTTGGGAAGCTTTATATATATATATATATATATATATATATATATATATATATATATATATATATATATATATATATATATATTGTTTTGGGTTTTTAATCAGGAATAGGGAGGATATATACAAAAATAATTCATTATAATAATGAGGACTTTGTATAGCGCCTAATCTTTAGAAGCTCTAAGCGCTTTACAACAGTTGACAACACTTTAAAAACATATATAATGATATGATTACAAAAATAAAAACTAACACCAAGAAATTAGAAACAGAAAATATGCTGTAAATATTTAAGGTAAGGATACATTATTAGGTCTTTAAGTCTGTTCTTGCACTTGAAATAGGTGAGTTTTAAGAGCGCTCTTGAATGAGATCACTGTGTCTTTGTGTCTAAGTGCAGTGGGCAATTCGTTCCACGTTGCTGGGCCCTGGTATGCAAAAGAGCGTTGACCATATTATTTCATCTTCATAGTGGGAATAATGAGAATACGAGTGTCAGAATGGGAGCGTAAGTATCTTGCAGGTGTGTACACATGGGTGAGGTCAGATAGGTATGTTGGACTGGAGCCCGTCAGTGAAACGTAGCACAGAGAACAAATTTTGTGTTTAATTCTGGATCGTATGGATAGCCAGTGTAGGGTACAGAGCAGGGGAGAGGCGTGCTCTGATCGTGGTACTCTAAGGATGATCCGAGCGGTTGTGTTTTGAACTTTTTGAAGTTTCTGAAGTAGATATTGAGACGAACCAGACAGAATTGAGTTGCAATAGTCCAGTCCTGAAAGTACTAAGGAACACACAAGTGTTTTAGTGGCATCAACTGAAAGATACTTGCGAATGGAGCTGATTCATCTCAGCTCAGGATATGCAGCCTTGCATATGTTCACGACATGTTGATGCAATGAGAGAGTACTGTCAAGAGTGACACCGAGGTTTCGTACTGACTGTGTGAATTTAATGTTGGTGTTGCTGATATTTATTGTCTGAGGTAAAGGATGTGAATGAGAAAGTCTTTGTTTTGTAATCAGGATGGCTTCAGTTTTATCATCATTCATCTGCAGCTTGTTACATGTCATCCATGATTTCACATCGGAAATGCACCTCACTACGCCTTGGATGGTAGCTTCAACTTCAGCTGGATGGCTAGATTTGTATATTTGGGTGTCATCAGCATACAATTGGTGAGACTCTGGATGATGATCTATGACACTTGATAGTGGCTAAGTGTATAGAATGAAGAGAACAGGTCCAAGAACAGACCCCTGTGGAACACCACAGCATAGATCAACTAGGGTCTGTGGAACACCACAGCATAGATCAACTATCAAAGAATCATTATCAAAGAATCTAATAGTCCCAAGGAAATTTAAATATATTAAGGATTTATTATATAAATACAGGCAAGTAAAAGACTTATGGGATCAGACAAAAATGGAACATACGCTTGGATTAGAGAGGACCAAACAAACAACAAGAGAAGCAATGTAGAAGATGAAAATTGGGGGGGGGGGGATAAATTGGGAAAAGACGTGAATGAATTGGGCAAGTATTAATTCTTTGAAATTATAAAGTTTGATGTTTAAATATTTGCACAACGTCTGGCTGACAGGTGATGTAGCAAAAAGAAGACATATGATAAAAATAATACCTATATGCCCAATGTGCATAAAACCAAGTTTTAATTAAATTGCATGCTATAACAGGATGTGAAAATAGGGAACAGGAGAGACTCAAAATAATTTCACTTATTTTAAAGAAAGAAAGATACCAAAGGAATATGCTATTATATCTTGGTGCGAATTTTGAGAACAAAACGTTAATGGAAATAATTAGTTTTGTAGTATCAACAATGATGACCTGTGGTCAGGTAATTGCAATTAAAAAATAACCTGTCGCACAGACCATCAGATAGCTTTAATTTTTTCTTTGTTTCAACCGGAGGGGTTGAGATGGGGTGGGGGCTTCGATTTACGGCCCAAGTAGGGGTGCGTACCAGCCTAAGCGCGGGCTGGAGCCCCGGTCTCATCTCTCACCTTCGGTAAACAAACAAAATCTGTCTTACATAATATTACGTATTATGTATTGTAATTAAAAAAATGCATACTCCTTCTGTATCTTACAACGTAACAATAATTAACCAGTAAGATAGATAAAGGGAACCCCTATCTAACTAACATTTAACATAATGACATATTATTTTCGTTTCTTTAGCTATCTATTAATGGGAACATGGAACCTACACATGGAAGAAGTATGAGACATCGACGTCACAGGGCTACGTCACAAGGCACTACGCGAAGTGGACAGGCCTGTGAAAGAGCCTCAGAAAATTCCATGTGTAGAAAATAGACATACATAACATAAACACGGGGAAATAGGATTGACTTAACTAGTAAAGGGTTACCCATTCTAATCAATAGGTACTAATACAATTTTTTTATCATTTTGATATTTTTGGAACTTTGGACGTTTTTGCGCGGTAGTATACATAATTTCTACACTAACTGGGGGCTGAATTTGTGGCCTTGTTTGGTGTAGGAGATAAATATATCATGTTAAATAGAGAAACAAGGATGCATCCAAAAAGTTAAGAGAAGCATAAAGATAATAAATGAAATGTGGCTCCTTAATCGGGATGCAGCCTATTCATTCCCAATAGTTACAAAAGAAAATGAGAGACGTCTCACCCAAGGATACATGAAAAACAATAGGTTTTATTTTACTTTTTCTAAGTGCAACCGTCTCTCATTCAAAATGAAAATCTAAAGAGAAATTCAAAATTAAACATGGAAATGGAAAATGTCATTTCCAAAATTAAAAGTTTTTTTTTTTTTCTCCATACAATTCATATTTGATACTGTAGACAACCTGGGCAAACTTTGATTTAATGCCGTCCTCACAGAAAAAAAATCTATAGCAATCACACAATATAGCATCACACTGGTGGCAAACACAGGACGTAGGGACCCTTGGCAAAAGTCACTGAATTTTAAATTGAATTTGGATCGGATGAACAAACATTTAGATACACTAGAGAAATAAATACCCCATCAAAAATTTGCTTTTCAAATAAATTTTTTATCCAAATTCTGTTTAATAAAGTAAAAACAATGCGACACACCTTAGGGGGAAACACATACACATAAAAGACTTTTCTTTGTTTGGCTGTGTGGGTGGGGCATCTGTCTGGTGACCCCACCCCCAAGGAAAAACATCGTTAATTGTTCGTTTCAATACAACATGAACAAAAACATTTTAAATACAAAATACTATAAATAGAATCTTGAAATGAGTCGAAAGATGTTTTAATGGAATTTCTCGTGTGAATACGGTAACTCGAAGTAACCGTTGCAGTTAATACCATCATGCAAACCGGAAATTTAATCTCTCTCTCTCTCTCTCTCTCTCTCTCTCTCTCTCTCTCTCTCTCTCTCACACACACACACACACACACACACGCACGCACGCACGCACGCACGCACGCACATATTCATACATTATCTCAGTCTGAAGTTCTGTAAGTACGAAATGAAAGACTCTTTCTATTCATTTAAATTAGAACCTGTATGTTTTGTTATTGATGTCACGTACACACGTTTTAAATCCAGACCTAGATTTGGTGTTATTGATGTCACCGTACACATACAGTTTATGCTTAAAACGTAGAAAACGTTATTAATTGACCAACATCAACCTTTTATCTCACTCTCCTCTTTGCTTACACAATAGATAGATAGATAGATAGATAGATAGATAGATAGATAGATAGACAGATAGATAGATAGATATAGACAATGTAGAAATCCCTACACAAGATACACGTACCCGTACATGTAATTAAAGTTCAGTCTTATGATATTGTGTTCACAGGTATTTTGTATTTGTATTTTGACCGACGTATTGGAATCATCATTGTCCACGGGACTAAGGTACTCAGGTTAACAGATCTAACAGATATTAATGTCGAATTTTGTTTCGAAGTTCAATAATATTTTATGCCGGTAATAGTGTCTTCTCATATCACATATCTCGTCTCATTTTAAAATAAATAAGGCATGCAGCGAAGTGCGTAATCTTCTCTAATTTAAAATGACATTCAGTGGAATCGACGCCTTATTCTTTGTATACACTTCACCTGAAATAGTAAATGTCCAATGCTGATGAATCATATTTGTCTTGACAAGCAGTGCGTTGTGAGTGATTGCTTCCAAATAAAAGATTGTTTCTGATTTATAATTAGCTTTTGAATAAATTGAAACAATATAACAGCACCGTACACATTCCCAACAAATCTATTATGTGTGTCAGACAATGTCACAGCAACGTACACATCCCCAGCCAGTCAATCCAGTAAGACAATATCACAGCAACACACACATACGTTACTGGTCAATCCAGTGTGGGACAATGTCACGGCAACGCACACATCCCCAAACAATTTGCTTAGTATGTGCGACAATCAGAAGTGCATATAATTTGTCCTTTTTCAGATTAATATAAAATTCCGTGAATGTATAAGAAGACTTTTTGGACTGGAATTCATTTAAAGAAAAGAATAAATTAGATAATATAAGAAAGGAGTTCAATCGATTAATGGATTTCATGACATACATACATACATACATACATACATACATACATACATACATACAATTTTAAAAACAGGAAGATTGTCGGCAGATTACTCCGATTAAAATTTTTTTTGCCCAGCAAAGACATATAGTTATTCCATTAAAAAAAACTGTATGGTCATTCCAATTAAAACATTGATTAACCGGTTATTCAAAATTTTAGCATTGGATTTCTTGCAAATTATGTGACTGTAAAGTCCGAAAATCCTGTTTTAGTCTCTCATAGTATTTAGACAGGTGAATTTGTTTGATTGTTTGCATACTGGTAAGCATATTGTTATTACTTGTAGCATATAATAACCTGGTTGTCTTGCTGGGCTTTGACCTGAAATCAATCTTTGACTTTGGTTGTCCTGTTGAGCTTTGACCTGAGATCAGTCTTTGACTTTGGTTGTCCTGCTGGGCTTTGACCTGAAATCAGTCTTTGACTTTGGTTGTCTTGCTGGGCTTTGACCTGAAATCAGTCTTTGACTTTGGTTGTCCTGCTGGGCTTTGACCTGAAATCAGTCTTTGACTTTGGTTGTCCTGCTGGGCTTTGACCTGAAATCAGTCTTTGACTTTGGTTGTCCTGCTGGGCTTTGACCTGAAATCAGTCTTTGACTTTGGTTGTCCTGCTGGGCTTTGACCTGAAATCAGTCTTTGTCTTTGGTTGTCCAGTGTTACTTGGTAGTTAATTATTCTACCTCTACATCAACAAATACAAGCACATGCTCAGAATCCATTAGCTGTTACATTTCTCTTCTAGATAGCTTTGGTGATCGACAGGTATTTTAATTCCGGACCAAAACCATACAACATGATACTTGAACTGATACAAAGTGCAAAAGTATATGAGAACACAATGAAAAGTGTTCATATATACCTGGTAATGTGTTTAAGGAACTGTTACGAGTTTATGCTCTTAAAATAGTAACAGAAAAAGTGAAAGACAAGAAGATTTGCAAAATTCAACAAATAAATAAGAAAAAAGAACTTGGGGTATTACGAATTAAATCCCTAAATAATCCAAGAATTACAGACATGTGTCCTAGTAATTTAAAGTCCTGCATAAAATTTAGCACAAGTCCAGAATAAATAATAAAAAAATGAAGGAAATGACATGTTTGTGTAGCCTTTAAAGTGTTGGTGTATCAACAGTCTTTTGTTGAATCACAGAAATATAATTCCAGCTTTTAATACTCTATAAATTCCAGTGAATGTCTCTATTGAAGAATTTTATCAAAGCTCTTATGTATTTCCAGAGAAAACAATCACTTGAATTCAAAAATTTGAAGAAATAAAATTCACCCCAGTTGGACACAACATAATACAACTTGAAAGTGATACATGTTAAAGCACGAATAACAAAATCCTCACAGTTACAGATTATATAGTTCTCTACTTAATCTTAGGTCGTAAGTAGCATTTTCTAAAAAAAATCACCTAATGGAAAGTAACCTTCTAGAATGACCCTGATGTTTACATAATGACCTGTAAAAATTCACTTAGGAAATTCCAAGACCTAGACCAAATAAACATATTTACTTCATCTATTAATAATGATCCTGATATTAAGCTAACAGTATAGAGAATAATATAGCTATGTATTTCTTGTTTACACTGAATAATAAAAAAGTCATCTTGAGCCAAGCAGAAATGAACTCAGTTTTGGACAAGGTCAAATGCAACATACAATGTTACATTACAATAGCATATAATGAAATAAAACACTTAAAAAACCTAACAAACAATACAGATTAAAGATACGTAACAATTTTCTCATATTTATGTCAAAGGTATTGGAAATGTCATTTCACTTTCACGTTTCGAATTGTAAGCACACAAGTATTTTAAAAAGATATGAAACACTTTTAAATATAGCTATCTTTACACATTGTTGTTGTATTTTTTTCTTTATATGATTTTTGCACACGTTACCAATACCTGTATCCTACTGCCTCCCACTAATCATCACTGTTATTTAGGATAACTGTTTACAGGGAAATATTTTTGCGGCTTGAGTCGGTGATGTATGTTTGGATTGCATGTATATCTATTCTTTCAAATCAGCGTATTATATTTTCATTTTGGCTCGCACGAATTGTTTCCGGAAATGGTTCTTATGTGTGTAAGTTATTTGACTTGTAGGATTGTAGTTATGAAGCTTTAATTACTATTCTTGGTGGTTCGTCTCCGTTGGAGATGTACACTTTTTGGTAATGCAAGGAATATCTTCTGACTGATACATTTTCTTTAGGTCCTGCCAATAAATCAACGATTTACCACGGTCACGTTTATTTTTAATTACTTGCAATATTCCTTAAATTCTTTCTAGCATATGAATGATTTCATTTGTAAATCAACATTTTTTATTCCTGTGATTGATTAATTGCAGAGAAAATCCTGGACCATTTTACAGACAAGAGCATAAAATGAAAAAATATAATGAAAATATGCCTATTTTTACGTTTATCTTTTATACACCTTCTGCATATAAAGACACTGAAAAGAATCTGTCTTATGAGACTAATGCATGCTACCATAAGGTCCCGAGAATACGATTCACATTCAATGACGCCTGTACCATAATGTCCCGAGAATACGATTCACATTCAATGACGCCTGTACCATAAAGTCCCGAGAATACGATTCACATTCGATGACTCCTGTACCAATTGACTGTTTATTTCCAAGTTTTGTGAAATATCTTCCCAACAGAAATTGGGTCTTATTACAAAAGGTTGCAAATTCTAACAAAAGAGTTATATGACAAAGGTTGTTCAGTCCACTCAAACAGAGCAAGCAGGTTCACGTTCCTGTCAACTAAGTTACACCGTTCTGCAATCACCTACTCAAATAGAGTACGCGGTTTTGTTATCATCAACCTGTCAAATACAGTGTACGATTCTGCTAATCTCAACATATTGTCTCATCCACATTTTAACTAGATACCTCCGTATATTAGAATAGATATTCTGTGCTTGCGCACATTTAAGCATTACAATCATAATGAGATCTTCGCCCTCATAACAACCATTATTCGTTAATTGATTTGACATCTTTAATTATCAGAGACCCATAGAGAAGCTTATAGATATTGCTAAATAATTAAATTATTGAGAAATCTAAAAGATATGCTAACTATAAACCTTGATCCAGATGCAAGAGCCTAGAAAGATTATTGCATTTTGTTATTTAATGTGTACTTGTGTATGTGACATATTTTTAACGTAGCTTTAAAAATTTTAGTCATATAGCTATGATGCTTGCAGTATCACAGTTTATAGTGATGTCTAGCACGGGGCATCATGCCGCAGACATGTAGCATCATATCCAACCCAGTCACATTATACTGACACCAGGCCGGCCAATCATAACACTAACCTCATAATGACCAACGCCAAGCGAGGCAGCTGTTAGTACCACTTCGGTATGACTCGGCCGGGGTTCAGATTGCGACCTGCTTCATCCGAGGCGGACGTTATAACCACTTAGGCCACGGAGCGATCTAATTAGAAACATGAGCGATATTGACAAAAATAAGGGTACGACGTTTATAAAAGCAATAACTGAAATTATACAGTTTAATCAAAATGATTGGAAAGGTAAACTTGATCTGTACGTTAGACTTAAAGTTGACATCTGAAACCACAACCAGTGCCTGAATGTTGATAAATAAAGTTTATCTAGTTCTCCATGTCCACAATTAACTCGGCATTCACATTCGATCTTCGAGGAGGCCAGATTATATTCAGACTGCATTTATCTTTACGTGCGAAAATAATTCAAACGTATGCGAAAGATCACCGAACAGGTTCAGTTACCTTTTCAATACGCATATCTTTACAAAAGCATTGAATTACCTTTCAATTTATTTTAGCAAGGGAGCAATCAAGTTGCATTGATAATTTGAACATATTCTGTGGACTATAGTACTTGAAGGAGGATACAAATTGAGACTGAATATAATATCGATTTTGATTATCGTGCTTACAATTTCGGATGAAAAGCACTCTGTAGGTCTTTCAGGAATTCTTTTGAATACTTAGCTGAAAAAGTACACAGGTTTGGGTCATGGAAAATTTGAATTCGATCTTCTTTCCTCAATTATTATCACGCTTCTTGTGACTTTAACATTTAGATTTTAATGTATTATAAAATTTAGTTTTTAAAGATGTTTTCCGGTTATCTGGGAGTCAAATTTATTTAATCTTATCTGTACATCAACATTTCTGTTTCTTCGCAACTCGCTAAATTTATATGTACTAGTAGTATAGTGTTGCGATATGGCGACATGGGGATTTGATATTGCACGCATTACCCGATTTGTTGAACTAAGTTCCCTTATCGCTACAAATTGCTTTTTACAAAATAAAATTTGGGCCTACAAGGTAAATTTAATAATATCCTTTCCATCATGTTATTCAATCCATACTACCTCGTGTAAGTGAAGTCATCATGGGCTGTCACCAAGATTACACATACTTCTGTATGGAAGAGCAGAGTGTGGACTGAAAGACAACGATGTCTCATCAATGAATTGGTATCACCAGTATTAATTATCTTTCGTTAACAAACCAACGGCGATTTTCAGAGTCCTCAAGATCAGCGCTAAGATGTCAGGAACGTAAGCAAAGTTGCATATCTGGAGCTAAGATGCACCAACTTCAGTCGCAATTTTCTTTCGGTTGATATCACTAAAATACTGGTATGTTCTTTAACACTTTCAAGACTGAACTATCGTAATCAAATTTCATCTGGTTTGTTTCAGTATCTACTACAGAAATTTCAAATCTTCAAAACACGGCAGCTCTAACCATCCTTAGAATACGAAAAACCGAGCACCCCACCACCCGCACCTGCTCTATAACCATCACTGTTCGATGCAAAATCAAACACAAAATCTGTTCACTGTGTTACATTTCGTTGACATGCCAGAGTCCAATCCAGTCTATCTGACCTCACGTATATGTAAACCCCATCTAGAAAAGTACGCTCCTCTTCCGACACTCGCATTCTCTTTGTCTCTACTGTTAAAACGAAGTCACACAGACAACGTTCCTTTCGGTACCATAGACAACCTAAGTGGAATAAATTGCCCATAGTATTATATATGTCATGACAAGTAGGAACACTGTGATGTGTAGTGTACTGTCATGATAAGTAGGAACACTGTGATGTGTGCTGTCATTCCAAGTAGAAATAATGTGATGTGTACTGTCATGACACGTAGGAAAACTGTGATGTGTACTGTCAAGACAAGTAGAACCCTGTGATGTGCACTGTCATGACAAGTAGAACAATGTCATGTGTACTGTGGTGACAAATAGGAACACTGTGATGTGTACTGTCATGCCAAATAGTAACACCTTGATATGTATTGTCATGACAAGTAGAACACTGTGATCTGTACTGACATAGCAAATAGGAGAACTGTGATGTGTATCGTCATGGCAAGTAGGAACAATGTGATGTGTACTGTTATGACAAGAAGAAACACTGTAATGCGTACTGTCATGACAAGTAGGAATACTGTGATGTGTACTGTTATGACAAGTAGAAACACTGTAATGTGTACTGTCATGACAAGTAGGAATACTGTGATGTGTACTGTTATGACAAGTAGAAACACTGTAATGTGTACTGTCATGACAAGTAGGAATACTGTGATGTGTACTGTCAGGACAAGTAGGAATCCTGTGACGTGTACTGTCAGGACAAGTAGGAACACTGTGCTGTGTACTGTCATGACAAGCAGGAACACGGTGATTGCTATAGTCTTTTAATTATTTATTAAAGTTAATCCTTTCAGTGGGATGCAAAGGTGAAGGCCGTTCTGTTGGTTATATATTTCAATATTGCTTTTTTGTCTTCTTTTTTACTCTATTACACTACAGCGTTTCCTGTTTCTAATGTCGCTCCGGCTATATTGTTGGCAACTGCATCTTGGGAAAATATGCATGGATGGGTGCGCTGACCAATAAGTAAATTAATGTGTGGATAGATGGGTTTGTTGGGCCGTCATAATACATTGTAATTTTATTAAATAAAACTGATATACGCCCTTCTTTGACCCAGATGATTTTATGGTATCAAATGAAATATAAACTACCCAATAATCCATTCTTAAATTCACCTGGTGAACCACCTATACGACAATCCACCCATTAGTTCATACGTAACCAAGGCCTTGACCGTAACACATTTGTTACCACAAATAAAATAGAAAATAGAAAGAAAGACAAGTAAAAGCACAAGCTTGAACTTGCCTCCCTCACGAAAAGAACTAATAAATCTAAATTCAACGAACTGCTCTTAGTAAATAATGCATAACGTGATATGTTGTAATTTATAAAAGGACTGAATGACATTTGCATTAATTGGATATTTTAAGTAAGAAAAAGACTGAATGACATTTGCATTAATTGGATATTTTAATTAAGAAAAGAGACTGAATGACGCTTGCAGTAACTGGATAATATACATAAATTTAAGAATCCCGGTTTTGAAGCGCTTGACAAAACCATATACAATTTCCTTACATAAAATATTACATATCAACCACTAACTCATACACCAGCAGCGTGTTTTCAGGAGATTTAATTAAATAAAACTCACAATATAAACTACTTGGCGTTGAACTCTCTTGTTCCAAAATTATGGTGAAATGCAAGCGATGATAGATAGATAGATAGATAGATAGATAGATAGATATCGATATGGGACGAAACACCGAAAGCAATACAAATTGAGAATAGAGAGTACATATAAACATACAGGTTTCTTTCGTTCTTTTCTTCGTATTCGTTACATAGATGGAATATTGTCTCAAACATTTTGCAAGTTCTAACATAGCAGCCTTATGAGAAAAAAGTTTTTCAGTCCACTCAAACTGAACAAGCCGACCGAAGGTCTGTCATCATCACCTGTCAAATAGATTACACGGTTCTATTAGCATTACTTTGCCACTTTGATTACACTGTACTGTTATTATCGCCTTTTCAAATTAATTACACGGTAGGGTTTTTATAACCTTGTAAAATAGATTACACAGTCCTGTTATAATTTACCTTCTCAAGTTCATTAACGATTCTGCTATACAAGCCTTGTCGAATAGATTAAACGGTTCTGTTATCATCACCATATCAAACAGGTTACACGGTTCTGTTATCGTCATCTTGTCAAATAGATGATATGGTTCTTTTAATGGAAACATATCTCTTTATCAACATTGTAATTGTAACCAGATACTTCCATACATTAGAATAAAAGTTGCGTGCAAACAATTTTTGTACATTAAAACGCAAGAAAGAGATGGGGGATTTATAATAGCAATAGTATCATCCCCTTGATAACATCCATTATTGTTTAATTGATGACATTTTTAATGACGATAGACCCAGAGGGAAGTTGACAGACGTTCATTATTAAAGTATGGAGAAAGGTCAAAAATATGCAAAGTATAATTTGATGGTTGTGTAACAACCGAGAAAGATGATTTCATTTTCTTACTTTAGAGACAACTTAAAGATGTTGAGAAACATAACACTCTGTCCTTTACAAAAACAGTAACCGAAACGATGTCGTTTAATCAAAACGTTTGGAAGCATAACCTGGCTTGTACATTAGGCTGACACTTATGCATATAAAACTATAACTTTGAAAACAAAATATATAAGTATTCATGTTCAGAATTAACTCAGCATACACATTTAATTGAATAAGAAAAGTAAACAAATTTCGACTGAACTAAACTCCGTCAAGGTATTCGTTAGGCATATAATGACTACAAATATTCGCCCAGAGCGAAAGAATAGAGGCATATACACACTCTGAGAGCTTTCATTAATCCAAACACACATAAATTGTAAGTTTACCTGAATGTCTTAATTCAGTTCAAGATGTTTACAAGGTTCCTACTTTTCACCAGCACAATTTTCTTCATAGATAATAATCAGTCTTTAGTTTGGATCTACGAGGAGGCCAGATTCTATTCAGAATTTTACTTGCCTTCACAAATAATAATCAATGTTTAGTTTCGATCTACGAGGAGGTCAGGTTCTATTCAGACTGTATTTGCCTTTGAGTGTGAAAATAATTCAAATGTATGAGAGCAGTCACCAAACAGGTTTATTTACTTTATCCATATATTATCCTTACAAAAAGCATTGAAATATCTTTCAACTTATTTTATCAGGAGAACAAGTAATTTGCATTGATAATATAAACACGTCCTGTGGACTACATTACTCTAATGAGAGTACAAATTGAGACTGAATAGAAAAGTATTTTACTTGCCATTCTCTTGTTTACAATGTCTGCTGACAAAAGCTCCGTTCGTCTATCATGAATTATTTCAAGTACCAAACCGAAAAATTATATAGGTTTAAGTGATTAATAGGTTTTAATTCGATCTTCTTTCCTCGATTTGTATCATGCCTTTTGTGACTGTAATATATGCATTGCGTCGAGTATATATCTATTTTAAAGTTTGAGTTTATAAATGCTATTTCCCGTTATATAAGAGTCAAAATTTATTTAATCTCATCTGGTCATCAACATTTGTGTTACTTTGCAACTAGCTAATTTTATATGTACTAGTAGTATACTGTGAAAATATGGCGACATGGATATGGATTTGACATTACAAGCATCCCCATTAGCAGAACCATTTTCCATTGTCGCTACAAATGGCCTTTTAAGAAATGACATTTGGGCAATAAGGCAAATTAAACATTATCATTTCCAGCATGTTATTCAATCCAGATTGCCTCATGCATGTAATGTCGTCATGGGCTATCAACACTATTGCAGATGCTTCTGTGTGGAAGAGAAGAGTGTAGGATGAACGACAATGATGTCCCCAGAGTGAACATGACATCACCAGTGTTAACCTTCTTTCGTTTTAGTCTCCCACCCCCAATCTCTCAAAAACAGAGATTTAACTCTACCTGTTGCCAATCGTTATGTGTTTTTATATAGTTTTTTGTATATGTATTTTGTCTCCTACAACTAAAATGCAAACTCCCTTCTCTCTAAATGTTTACAAACTAGGCGCTCTAGTAGTTTTGAATCCCCTAAACACAGAAGTTATCGGATCTGTTTTTAAAATCTTGCAATTGATTTAACTGTTTGGTAACACGTCGGCCATAAAAGACTAAATAATTTAGCAATGAATCATGGGTTTCTAATTCGAACTGGTTGGCAGCACAGTTTGGACATATGTGAAAGAAAACATGAATTGTGTTTATCATAAAATAGATTCAATGAATCATATAAATTCACTATCATATTCCGTATCAATGTATATGGACAAAGCAGGGGCGCCATTTTCAAAGCTTTACTCCGTGGCGACATAAGTGACACGATGCCTACAATGTCAGTTTAACATTGGCCCAGTCCATGAACCATTGTCTTGATATCTCAAAAATACATAAATTGTCATCAGAAGAAAAGAATTTAATATTAGTTCATATACACTTATTGAAAAAAAATTTGATTTATAATGACCAGCACCAAGATGTCCTGACCAGTACCTTTATCTACTGACTCACACTTACACTAACTCATAGAATGAATAAAACGTAATTAAGGGAAATGGCAAGAAATTAAACCTCTAATAAACCAAACTAAATCCCTACCACTAATATCATCCTATAATTCTGAGCAATCCTTTGTAAATAAAACTCAAAAATGCCCCGATCGCCCATACAACCACATAGACTCGAAGGAACGTGTAAGGAGAGAAAAGCGTGCGAGGATCGATATGTTCAAACATGCACATAAATACAATAATATTGTATCACATAAAATATGTAACACTGAAGTACTAACATACATGTGATTAGTACCAATGTATGTGTCATAACACTGACGTACTACCATGCATATGGAACAATCAAGTGTATGTATCATAAAACTGAAGTACTACTATACATGTGAGTAGTGTCAGTGACAGTGTCATGACATTGAAGTACTTCCATACACGTGGGCCATACCAGTGTCTGTTCTTTGCCACTTAAGTACGACCATATATGTGACATGCATATCACGTTAGTGGCTGTGTTATGGCAATGAATTACTGCCATGCATGTCAGTCGTGCTAGTGGCTGTATTATGGCAACGAATTATTGCCAGACATGTCAGTCGTGCTATTGGCTATGTTATGACAATGAATTACTGTCAGACATATCAGTCGTGCTACCGAACGTCTAATTATTAGTATGCAAGCGACAATAAAGAATATTGATTCATGTTGATTCTTGGTTAAAGATATGGTACGATTGGGAATCTCACACATATTTGATCATGTTCCTATTGCACAGCCTATTTAAAGGTCCAGTGTGTATTTCCAACGCTTTGTATTAATTATGCAAATTATATGGATAGATAGTTTTCATTTCTTTATCATATGAGTAGAGAAAGGTCTTGGTGTGGCGATGATATTATTATTATTATTATCATTATTATTATTATTATTATTATTATTATTATTATCTTCTTGCTGTTCTGGGTTGAAAGCCATATGTCACCATATAGTGGGTTGTACATGGCGGTCATTATAACTAGTGGAGGAAGAAAATGGACGGCTCGGTAAGAACCACAGACCAGCGGGAAGCTACGGGCAAGTCTGCTCATATATCCACATTCGTAGAGCCTGTATCATTACATAGAATTCAGAAGTATATTCACCCGTTCACGAACAGTTTTGAAAGGAGGTAGGGTGGAGATATAGTCACCACCCTTCGAATGGTCTGCAAATTAAACATCCCTTTCAAATTTCACATAAAAGACTTACGTCCTATGCGACCATAGCATTTCAATCACACGTGCAATCAATTTCTCTCTCTCTCTCTCTCTCTCTCTCTCTCTCTCTCTCTCTCTCTCTCTCTCCGCATATTGAATATAAAGTAGAATTATAGCATGACATTTCACAATTGAATTATTTTATCAACTCATGTCTTCTGTTATCATTGATCATATGATATATCCATGGAAATATGGCACCGCAATCTTCAGTGTCCATGGAAACGTGAGATAAAAGCATCAGTGTCCATACATACTTGTCACAAAAATTACCTGTGTTCATATAAAATAAACAATTTATTAATTAAACTGTAAAATGTCTGAAGGGATAGTGTTAATAACAGATTAATATATTCTTTTTCATGTATATATGAGTTTATATATTTATATACAAATCTTGCAACTGTCATAAGTATCATTTAAGTCCTCCTGAATCATTCTTTTTTAAAAGTCAACAACAGACGAATGCGAACGAATCGTATACAATTCTGGCTTTGAACTCAAATGCCAGTAAACTCTTTGTATACCAGTATTACATACAAGCATGTGCAATAATTAAACACACAATAATGACAATACATAATACTTGGTATTTCAGTTTGCTTCAAATTTACAGCTTTGGCACACCAGATTTTAGTACACTGAGTGACCATACCCAATGTCATTTCACTTGGTTGCAAATTTATATCATTGGCACTCTATGTGTAAGCACATTGAGTGACTTTACCTATATTCAATTCATTCCGTCACAAATTTACAGCTTTGGCACACTGTATCTTAACACAGTGACGTTACCAAATGAGAGACAGTCGTGCTTGTGGCTGTGATGTGGCATTGAATTACTACCATACAAGTAAGTCGTCCTTGTGGCTGTGTTTTGGCAATGAGTTACAGCCATACATATCAGTCATGCAAGCGGCTGTGTTATAAAAACGAATTACTGTCATACATGTTAGCCGTGCTTGTGGCTGTACTATGGCAATGAATTACTGCCATACATGTCAGTTGTGCTAGTGGCTCTGTTATGGCAATGTGTTACTGTCATATATGTCAGTCGTTCTGTGACATGGCAATGAATTGCTAGCATACATGTCAGTCGTGCTAGTTTCTGTGTTATGGCAATGAATTACTGCCATACGTGTCAGTCGTGCTACCGATAGCCTAATTATTATTATTATTATTATTACTGAAGCAAGAATAAAGAGAATTATGCGACTGTAGACACCCGACATAATAATATCGATTCATGTTGATTCTTGGTGAAAGATATGGTACGACTGGGAATTTCATAAACATTGCATCATGTCTTTATAGTACAACCTGTTCAAAGGTCCGCTGCATATTTCCATGGCTATGTATTAATTGTACAAATTATATATATATATATATATATATATATATATATATATATATATATATATATATATATATATGTGTGTGTGTGTGTGTGTGTGTGTGATTTCTTATTCTTATCATATGAGTAGAGACGGGTGGTGGTGAGCCTATGGCATTATTATTATTATTATTATTATTATTATTATTATCATTTTGTTGTCGTTGTTGTTCTGGGTTTAACGCCATTTTTCAGTGCATGGCATGCTATACATGCCGTCTAGTGCAGGCATGGCAGGCTATACATGCCGTCTAGTGCAGGTAGAAAATGGGAAGACCCTGTAAGAAACAGCGACCAATGGGAAGTTTTTCATTTATCAACATTCGTAGTGCCTGTCTGTCTCATTACATCAACGGGAATCTACGAGAAAGTTTTTCATATATCAACATTCGTGTAGTCTGTCTGTCTCATTACGTCAACGGGAAGCTACGGGCAAGTTTTTCATATATCAACATTCATAGGGCCTGTCTGTCTCATCACATCAACGGGAAGCTACGAGCAAGTTTTTCATATATCAACATTCGTAGTGCCTGTCTGTCTGATTACATCAACGGGAAGCTACAAGCAAGTTTCTCATATATCAACATTCGTAGAACCTGTCTGTCTCATTACATTGAATTTTGCCATATATTCATTAATAGTTGATTATCTTAGTCAAGGGCGAACAACCCTGTAAAACCAAATTTAAACCAATACCCATTAGCCTTCTTCTTTGGACAATAATATTTGGTGATCTCAGACAAGGGGTAACCAACCCGCAAAACAAATCAAAGTTCCCATTTGTTTGGTTATTTGGTTACTAATACTTGATTATCTCAGACAAAGGCCAGCAAACATGTAGAATCTGTGAAACGAATAACAAATCCCCATTAGAGTGATTCATTGGACACAGATCAGAGTAGGATGTTTACCCTGTCTCCATCACATAAAAACTTGGGTGACATTTGAGCATGATTCTAAAAGATGTAAAAAACTTGGTGACACAACACTTTTGACTGTAATACTACCCCTTTTTTGTATAATAACAACAGTTGAATGCCATGAATCGAATATATAAATTTAACACCTGTATGGAGATAAATTCACCACTCTTCATATGGTCTGCAAATTAAAACTTCCTTTCAAATTTCACATAAAAGACATACCTCCTGTGCGACCATTGCATTTCAATCACACCTGCAATCAATGTTCCATTTTTCCTTTGCAGCATTTCTCTTTTTACCTATGTATCGTGTATAATGCATCAGTCGCCATTAGTGCTTTATTTCTCCTATGCATCATTTAATTTTAATAATGAAACCAGGTGCACTGAAGAGATGGTTTAGCTTTTGGATTCTTTATAACTACATTAATGTTAAACCGTCTGAACAATTCAGTGGAAGTGCTTCAACACTTATCATGTAGACCGATGTTTGCAGCATTCAAAGCGACTAACCCTAGGGTAACAAGCATAATTCTTTTAGTTTACACTGTCCAGTATTGAGGATAGCTGAGGGCTGTTAAACGTTAAAGAGTTCAATTTTAAGAAAATAAAATCCGGGTGGGTTGAGGTGGGTATATACTAGCTGAAGGTTTTGGATCCCTGTTCTATTCAAGATTAATCTTGACATGTCATTATGTAAATTTTATTCTGAATTCCATATGAAAGAAACGTGAACTAAAGCAGCAAGAGCTCCTAGGAATGCTCGTGTGGAATTTACTATTGTTACCATACACACATCATTACAGACCATTCCTGGTGTCGGAACATATGTTCTGCCACTTGTATAGTGAGTGCTTCAGCCCCACTTCAGTCCAATTAGAAAACCAAAGAAAACGCCCATAATGCACCAAGAGATAGGAGTAGATGGGGTGGAGGTGGTAATTTGAATCTCGTTTCCCACTGACATAAATGTATTTGGCATATTGAAGAAAGGTATAATGGAAATTCCCTTCCAAATAAATATGCATAAAAACCATGAGCTGGAGAAATTAACACAAAGAGCCTGTATGTTACTCAGTCCTATATAATTGATACAAAGTCTGTAATCCAGTCCTATGTAATTAACACAAAGAGTCTGTATGTCACACAGTCCTATATAGTTATTACAAAGTCTGTCACCCAGTCCTATATAATCACCCTGTCCTACATAATGTCCTACATAATTGATAGAAAGAGCCTCTCTGTCACCCAGTCCGATATAATTAATACATACAGACTGTCTGTTATTGAGTCATATATAACTAACACCAAAACAATATGTCATTCAGTAGTATATAATTAATGTAAAGTCTGTCACTCAGTCCTGTATAATTAAAGCAAAGTGTGTCACTCAATCATATGTAATTAATACAAAGAGGCTGTTTGTCACTCAGAAAATATATATTTAGTGGAGATATAGTTCTTTGCACTTTACAGGTATAACATTATAACTCATAACACTAACATCTAAGTACAGGTAAAACCCTTATAACGTGATTCGTTGTAACGCGATTTCGCTTATAAAGTGATGGCAGCATGGCTACCATTTTTTAATTTAAGATGACCTCTCCTTTTAACATCCTAAATACATGCTCTCGGAAAAGCCGATTAATCGCATCCCAAGCAGATTTTTAATCCCAGCACTGTGTTTAATGTTGTCTTAACTTCCGAAATTTTCCAAAACAAACGAAACTTAGTCAAGAGGTTATTTAAAATTGATGACATTGAAATTTCAATGCACATTTTCTATGGGGAAGTTTTTCGAACAATTTGTTAACGCGATCCCGCTTATTTCGCGATGTTATTCTTTGAACCCCGAGTATCGCGTTATAACGGGTTTTACAAGCTGAAAAACTCTTTATGCTATATAACGTTTAGATCAATATCTGTTAATCGGCAACCTTGACCTTAAAGCATGCAACATCTAGGTATTGTAATAGACGGGGCCGAATTATTTCATGTCTTCATTGCTATTATTGCATATTTTGA
Organism: Megalonaias nervosa; assembly: GCA_016617855.1. NCBI lineage: Eukaryota > Metazoa > Mollusca > Bivalvia > Unionida > Unionidae > Megalonaias > Megalonaias nervosa. The sequence continues at coordinate 71,212 of JAECUM010090810.1, forward strand.
TTTCACTATTCATTACAATACGTCGCAAAAAGTGTATTTACAAATCAACACTTTGACCTCAATAATAAATATTAAAGTTAATATAGAGTAATAATATACATTGCATGATGAACATTGTCTTCAGAAAGGCAAAACATCAAGGCAGATTTAACAACCATTGTCGGTGGCACATACCTAGCCTTCTTGATATCGGATTTGGTTGAGGGTTTGGAATCAGCAGACGGTACGGACAATCTCCAAATACAATACGAGATCCACAGCTTTTGCGATATTTGTTATTTTGAATGATGTATTCTAGAGAAGGGCAGATAGACTGTACTGAAGAAAGTAAATTGTTGTATTGCACTTAGTAATTCACTCCATTAGAAGGAGTAGTTGCTCAATAGGATTTCAGATATTGATATTTGGGAAGGCCAACTCCTCCTATATCACATGACTTTACCACTTTCACCCTGATCATCACACGTGAGTGTATGCACTGTGGGAAATTAAACAACAAAAAATAAGTAGCCAACAACAAACCAATCTATCATCATAACACGCTTCTATTTGCGTTGCAGCGAATTTCAGATGGTTGCAATCTTTGAAATGGTTTGTGAACTATAATTCTTTACTTTAATGATTTTTACGAAGAAATGAAGCCATAACATATTAGTGAGCTTAAGTATAGCTCGTTGACAATGCTCACTCAAATTATTCCATTTACCTGTGAGCATTGGCTATATAAACGACTTTGTAAAGCAAACTGTGCTTGCAGACTGATCAAAATACATTAGAAAACATTTACTCAGTTTGAACTGCCTCTAAATAAAACACCAGTTTTAGGTTACTAACGCGTCAGTTTTGTATCTGTGCTAATATTGGGAGGTTTATTTCCATTTCCGCCAACATAGTCTCTATCTCCTACATTCTAATTATTTTATCCTCAGTAAATATGTAATATAGCTTGTTAATAATATTGAGATTGCTTTTTGCTGCTGCAGGAAATTCTGAACACGCAAGTACCTTTTGACAAAATCATATGAAAATTTTATTTTTACCAAACCTCTCACGACACAGGTTACTTGTGATATGGACCCATCAAAATATTCCTATTTGTGTAGTTACGATGGGTGCCGTACTCATGATTGTTTAACATAATCAGCGCGGAATGCAACAGGTGTTGGTGAATCCCACTTAGTCGTTATAGTAACAATCCTTGTGTGTTTTCATGCCTGACTTTGCAGTTTACGACCTGGTATTTTCACTTGCTATTACGATGATTTAAAGCTGATACGAACTGATATTGCCAAACTAGGGTGATCCCAAATGATTTTTCTATCTGACCCTTAACAAGATTATATTTCAGTGTATACTGTGGCTTATTACCAGACCTAATCATCGACAAGCAGATAAAATCAATTTCAATTTTGGCGTCACTGGACAGCAGATCCAACACTACCGTCAGCAAATTATTCAACCTCATTACCGTGGTCAGAATCTTCGGTAACTAATAATAATGGTCCTTAATGTTTATATTTCAACCTCGAATATAATGAATCACTCGCAATCCCAGATGTTTAATCTGATCCTCAGCAACGCTTTTGATACTAGGAAAAGACGCCGATGATCATTGATCCGCATGTAAACAATTCCTGGAAAATATCACCAAGGCCATTTGCGTACTATGTTTTGTCTCGTTAATAACACGCACTGGTACCACATGTCATTGCATTTAAATATCAGGTCAATCTCTAACGTACAATTGTATTATCAACGTCTCCTACCTGAGATCTACCATCGTGATCCACGTAAGTAAACATAAGTTGTATCAACACATTTTTATTTCATGGAAGATACACAGCCGATAATGTATCAGTCGATATTAAATCACCCGGTTGGCGAAAGCGAAAAACGTTTGTAACCTTGAATAGCTACGTATTCAAAAATTCCTTTTTCGTAACTATCTCTGATGACATCACATGTTTAATGATTTGAATCGCTGAACTAATCTTGGCAATGTCCGGACAATTTAAGCCCTGCGCCTAAGATTTGTGTATCGTAAGGTATTTCATTAATGATTTCAGGGCAACAAAAAATTATTTGTATTTAGTATCCTATGAGGCTAATCTCATGCGGTGCAGATTTAATTGAGATAGTGGAATTGAATGTGGGTTCATGTTCTCGCATGAAACTCGTGGAGTCTGTGACAGTCTGTATCGAAATTCTCCATCAAATCTCTTTAATGTTTGATTTTAATTTCGAAAGCGCCCTAGGGGGTTCAACTTCTTCTCAGGTTAACCATCATCCATCGAAAACACAAACGATTTGTTCGCGGTAAGACCATCAAATAGATGTGATCGGATATTAGGCCAACTGTAATATACGCGCAATGAAGTTTGTGTAATCTTAAATGCGCGTGTTTCCCTTGTGATTGGTGTAGAAAAGTCAAATACAATTCTGGTTTCATTGATGCGATTGTAACCGTCGAGGTGACACTTTGAGCAACAAAACACACATCAACCCAGCACTAACTTTGCGTGAAACAATAAGTAAATAAGAACTCATCATCGGTATGTACACCTTGCTCTTTGTATGCATCATTCGTGCCTTCAGTGAGTTCTTACATGAACAAACGAAACGTCCCCGGGTCCATGACATCAGTGAGGAGCAAATGCTGGTTAATGCTTGCGGCCTGATTAATGACTTATGGTGCTCTGTTGCACAAGCGAACTTACCCGACATGTATTTCCAACCGATCCACGAGTTCGTTATCTTGTTGTTGGTTCACAGGCACGTGAACAGTTTCAACCCTTTGTTTGTCATCGAATCTTTAGCTGTCACATATTTACATCCACATTTGCTTGCACGACCACTATTGGATGGTTTCTCTTCTGATGAGGAAAAGATCGCCCTACTTCTTCATTAGAATGCACATCCATTTGTTTATTATCCTCCTCATAGAAGTTTAATATAGTTAACTTGAATGTATCTCGACAAATATCTAAATTTGGTTGGCTCCAGTCTTCACCTATGGTTTAATAGAGGATAACAAGTTGCTCAAGTAAGGCCTCATAGGATTGTTAATGCTTAATCTCTTCTGCCCAACCCACTCCTTCTGTACGCATTCGGGCCATTTATATTTTATGCAGCCCTGTCGAATATCTGCGGGGAGTTCATGCAACATATAGTCTTTTAAATTCAACAGCATTTTGGTATTTGTTCGGCGAACCGTATGGGTTGATGAAACCTTTTCTGTCCTGCTTGTTTTTTAAAGTTTTGAACTTTTGATTTTACGCTTGATAAGTACTCAGGTGGTTGATCTGTCACTCCAATATTCTCTTGTAGCCCTTCTAATCTTCGTTCATTTTGATCTATTGTTCTGGCGTATGACTAATCAGACTAGGTCATCATTGTGTTCCCATCATCTTGACATTGGTGTCCGCGCCTTTATTTGCTTGTTCCACAGTTCCCACAGTCATGGTCATAGTTTCTCTTGCTGGTTTGATTAGAAGTGCAAAAGTTTGTTCAAAGCCCTCTGTGAGGTATTCCCGTGCAGTTTGTCTCGACTGTAACATATTGTTCATACACTAGCGTACTTGTTTCAGCTGATAGCACGCGTTTTAGCTACGTTGGTCAGCAGCCTCTGCAATGGCATCGCTGACAGATTTTGTCATAGTGTATCATTACTACAATTGACGAATTTTTTTATCTAAACCGGCTCGGTGCTTGTGACATCCACCGATCAATCAAGTCAATAGTAAGGAAACTATAAGGCTCCTTGGTGACCTCAGCAAACATTTTACTAAATTCATCCCACAAGTAGTCAGTGGCGCACCAAATCCAATGGATGTTTGCAAGGCCATGGACCACAATGAATGTTTGCAAGGCCATGGACCACAATGGATGTTTGCAAGGCCATGGACCACAATGGATGTTTGCAAGGCCATGGACCATAATGAATGTTTGCAAGGCCATGGACCACAATGGATGTTTGCAAGGCCATGGACCACAATGGATGTTTGCAAGGCCATGGACCACAATGGATGTTTGCAAGGCCATGGACCACAATGGCGCAAAATATCATTAAGTATTACACTTGTATCTGATTAATTTATATACGAGTCGGTATCGTTTTGTAACATAGATGACGTCAGTGTTTTTGTGTCTGCCTGCGAAACAATATTTTCAAAGGATTGTACTGGTGTTCAAGCATCACATCGTCGTACATGTCAAGATTATCTTCATTTGAATCAAAGTCGTCAATGATAGGAGGTTATTTCGTTGTGGAAAAAATCAACGGTGCACAATTTACCTCTTCGTAATGACTTACGTGCTATCGACAACTTTCTGAGTACATAACACGGTTGATCGCCATGTGACGGTACAACTATGTATAGCTGATCCCTCGTTAACCATCTTAAAATCATATTCGATAACAGTTAGGTTTCCCTTATTCAGCCTGATCAATAATCAAAACGCGAACTGAGTTTGAAAACATGTCGCCATGCTTGGGTGTTTCGGGCTTTACCTGAACAGCGCAGTCGATGACGGCAAAATCATCCTTGATTTTCAACTTTCCGAATGCCATCTAGAGAGTTTTTATCAGAGTTGTTGTACAACACACTCATATGTTCATATTGTGTGCGATTCCGAATGAAAACTCTTAAGAAAAATCCAACGCTGGTTCAAAATAACGGTCTTGTTGAGATACCTAGAATGTGTATTCGAAGTCAAGCAAAGAAGTAAAAAGGTCTCCAGCGGTGATATCGCTTCTGCATTAACGTAGCTACCCAGAAGACTATGGTGCAATTACAGTGGTACACAGCACATCACTGGGTATAATTAAATGGCTGGATATACGACATGAATCTAACAACAAACAAAAGCCTGGGAAGCACCAATAAGTCGTATTGATGATGCACGTTACCTTCCTGACCTTGCTTATAAAGCATCGGACGATTTCCTTGCGCGTCGAATAGATGATATAGATCGCATTAATAACTTAAATGCTATCAATCAATTGTAAAATGAGTTACCAGACGTATTATCTAAAGTTGCATGAAGGCTAAGAAGGAGAAAGTCCATTTATAATAAGTAAACTATTGTAATATAATAAACAAACACATATGAATACGAAAAGCATTGTTTCTGACTAAACTTTATCCAAAATATATTGCAGTCCTCTCTGCTATTGGATTATGAAGCTGCCGGTGAAGAACTAGCAAGCGCAGCTAAAGTCATTAGTATAATTGCTCGAGCATGGTTGGAGAAATAAGCGTAGCGGCAGATTTATCTACCTTCACAAAGGAAGATTTCTCGTGGATGGTTGATATGATAAATCCTAACAAGGTTCATCAGTCAGGACTTACCTGCTTCCACCTGATCGCGACACGGGACAAAGATACAATTACACAATAACTCTTTTTTACCAGTAGCTACCAAAAGCCGAACAGTTGATTTATAAAGATTAGGTAAGTGTCACAGATGCACTTAAACCGCTAACATGACTACGGCCAATGGAAGGCGATCCAAGAAAACAATTTATTGGAGCAGTTCTTGTGTTGTTAATAAAATATAATGTGTTCGTTCGTGTTGGAGATATTGACATACAATGTAACTATGACGATGTTACAACCACCGCCGTTAGTCCCACTTTGAAGCAATTTCGTTAAGTATCTGTGTGCGCCAGGGGGAGCCGAAAGGCGAGCAATATCGTGCTACTAACCCGGTTTGGTCCATTGATGTATTTACAATTTCAGACCGGAATGATTTTACAGGACAGCCATCACGTTATCACTTGATACATGTAGATGAACGAGCATCAAAGATCCACCAAGAAGATCGTTTGTATGAGAAAAATTGCAGTCCCTTCAATCGGATACTGAACTACCACCAAGGTAAATTTGAATCCACTAGTGTATCAATATGTATCAATCCTACGTGGATTGGCAATCGCATGGTGGCCATATGCGTAAGTCGGGATTTGATCGGGAAATATCCATCGCTTGGAGTCAATCGGTGAGAAACTCATTTTGGTATAACGATACATACCGATACGCTATTTTTGGAAAGATCTCATTTACAGTGTTTGAGGATTCGCGTCGATAGCCAAACGTGCCATATACATATCGTGTTTGAGATCTTATTTTACAACAGCGCGGGGAAATCCACTCACCTCGAAGACATATTCGTAATGTTCTTGCTGGATGATGGAATTAGAAGTTCCTACCACGATCGAATACTTTTTTATAACACAGGCCCACATTGTCTTCAATGGCTTGCCAGCAGATTCGTACTCTAACTTGCCAACAACCTTTTCGATGGTGTTACTAGGCAGCAAATTATCTTTTGGATAGTTACTTGTATCAATTTATTTATACAAGTATGTACAAAATAATCATCCGTGGTGAATGCATAAGAAGTGATTGGTGTCTGTATAGAGAATCTTGTCGTAGTAAAACACGTACATTAGCAGATTTGACAAATCCAGTACGGAATCATCAACCTAGATTGGCTTTGCCAACCTAAGTTTGGCTCTTTTGCTGGGAACAGCTACGACACCGCTCTCAAATTACTAGCGAGATTGAAATGAGGTGTCGGCAATGAGCCTTCGAAGATTGTCTTGTTAACTGTCACGGACAAGGTCGACACCAAGTTGTTTACCGTACATAGCATTGCTCGTGAGTTTAATGGAACCTTTCTTAAACTCGTTCGTATTATTTGCCTTCAGATCTGTATTCATCTGACGCATGTTGGTGAAAGCTTAAGACACAGAGGGCTCGCATGACAGGCATACCTGCTCAAGGTAATGCTGCAGGTTTATCACATGTGCTACATAGTTGCTCTTACGTCCCAGCTTCGGAACCAGTTTGATGTATTCTCTATAAGGGTAACCAAAGTTCTAAATGATTTGCCATTGATGCAGATACATTCTTGACTTGGGAACAGTCATTGTTTCTGGCTCTAGTATGTAGTCGTTGTAATGGTGGTAGATGATTTCTGGATGCTTCAGGTCATCTTCATAAAAGTGCCCCATGTTCGTATCCACACATCTGTTTTTCAGTATGTATAGTTGTGGGATCATTCTATTCCAATCCACCAAAGGGCATGGTCTGTATCATTGCCCAACCATGCTGATGTAATTGTTCATGATAGCGGGGTCCTAGCCATATATGCTTGGAATGTTTGCGTGAGCTTTTGGGTGAATTGCTATAGATATACAGCCGCAGATACCACGTTTCACAAACGCATGCAGGTCAGTATCGGTGAGTAATTCCAACTCAGTCTTAATTTTTGACAACGGTGCATTCCAAGGCTTTCCGGCGACGAGAAGTAGCCCAATGGATAGAGATTGTACGAATGCATGGAAGTATCACTGAAAGATAAAACGTTTTGACAAAAACATCGAGCAGACATTGCTTGCGTGTGTGTAGTCGCTGCAGGACATACCTTTGCAATTCGGTCATGAATTGAGTGCCTCAACTTAGGTTCTGCAAACTTTCTTATGTGCTGGTAAGGATAGATTCCTTTGCGAGCAAGTAAACGGAATATTCTTTAGTTCCCACCTCCGTATTGACTATTGATTTTGAATCGATAATTACTATTTGTTGTAAGGCTGCTTACGAGTTTATCCAGGCTTGATTTGAGGAACTTCAGCAAGTCGATCAACTGCAGTTGTCCCATCCTAGACGTCATTTGTGTTTTCGTTGTGCTTGGAATGACGGTTTTAGGTTCCTTCGATAATGATGCTTCTGCCAGCATTATAATGTGATCATCATACCCGCGAAGGTTATGAAACACTGCGAGAATTTGTGTTTTATTTGGATACATTCGTAAATGTAGATCGCATGCGTTGTGTGCGGTTCCTCTGTACGCACCTCAGGTGTGACCGTGATCATGAAGTCTGGTATCAGTCGAACAGAAAGTGTTATTGCAGATTCAGGAACGATTGGCCGCAGAAAACTCACGAATGTTATCATTAGTTGTATTCACTTCTGCGTGCGAAAACAGCCTTTGTTGCATCCATTTTTCAGTAACCTCGACTTACTTATGAAACACCTCAGCTAAATCTCGTCCGTGATACAACATTAGTGGCTTAGTTATCTCATTATGTCTAACTAAATTGTAACGAAATCGGCAAGGAGTTGTTCAATAACTTGTATTGTCTTTAGCTGAATGTCGCTGGTGTTGTCAGGAATCGGATAATTCACACAATCACAGACCGATAAATAACATACTTAAATTTCATCTTACGTTTGCACCGCGCTGAATTTCAAAACATTCTTGCCGGTTTCTGGCACTATTATACGCTGCGGGTTTTCACTGATTCTACCAGAGTAAAGTAGTGGTCGCCAAGCATATTAATCTAAAACCCCATTGTGATACTACTGAACGTACAAACAAATTTTCGTGTATGTGTGTGTCTGCGTGAGATTTGGATTTTTAACATATTTAGTCATATCGCTACGATGTTTCTCAGTGTGTCAGTTTATAGTGATGTCCTAGCACTAGGGCTTCATGCCGCAAACATGTAGCATTATGTCCCACCCAGTCATATTATCCTGACACCTGCTGACCAGTCCTAACTCTAACTTCTTAACGCTGCGCGCCAAACGAAGCAGCTGCTAGTACCATTTTTGTAAGTCTTTGGTATGACACGACCGGGCTTCGAACCAGCGAGCTCTCGCATCTGGGGCGAATGCTCTAACCTACAAACAAATAAACAGTTGTGTTGCGTAAAATGTAATTAACCTTTTGTCATACACAGTAATCGTCAGGTAGATAGAGGCTATACAGATTGGGAGATAGAAAATAAGAGCGAAACATAAAACTTTAGTAAAAGAAATATATAATTGAAGATAGATAGATAGATAGATAGATAGATAGATAGATAGATAGATTAAAGCTAAGGAAAGATATAATAAATAATAAATACGTCAGTTGGAGGCAATTAGTGTTTCTTGTACTTTCGGAAAGTAGCTTGTTATATATGGAGATGTTATATATGGAGATGTTATATATGGATATGTTATATATGGAGATGTTATACATGGATATGTTATACATGGATATGTTATACATGGATATATTATATATGGAGATGTTATACATGGAGATGTTATATATGGAGATGTTATACATGGAGATGTTATACATGGAGATGTTATATATGGAGATGTTATACATGGAGATGTTATATATGGAGATGTTACACATAGAGATGTTATACATGGAGATGTTATATATGGAGATGTTATACATGGAGATGTTATATATGGAGATGTTATATATGGAGATGTTATACATGGATATGTTATACATGGAGATGTTATACATGGAGATGTTATATATGGAGATGTTATACATAGAGATGTTATATATGGAAATGTTATATATGGACAGACCTACGAATCGTTAGTCCAAATTTACGCAGTGTGGGTGAAAATACAATTATTATTTTGCGCTGATATTAATTTTAAGACGAATTACTGAATAACAAGATAAATTTGATGATCTTATAAACTAGCAAATAAATTCCTCAACCTTACAAATGACTTTGTTAGAATATTTGCATTCATCACATAATATCTCTAGGTGGGTGAGACACTCGTTGACATTTGGATCACTACAGGATTTAGGAAACATAAAACAAAAGGTTTTACATTAGCTGATACTTTTTGTGGTTTAATATCATCAGTCACAACAGGCAATTTCAAAATAGTAAAATGAGATAGATGCCTTTCGAAATTGATTGTTCATATTTATCTTTTTTACCTTGGTCAATTACGGATTATTGAATAACAATCTATATTTACATCAGAACTTGTAAAAACATTCGTTTTAGTCCAGTCAAATGCTTTATAATTAAAACAGGTATCAAGTTTCGGCGCTGCTTAGAAGCAATAAACTCGATAAATAAAATTCCTCGCCTCTTCTTGTATAAAACATTACTGCTTTTGGCTTTTGTACTTCTCCTATTATGACACGTCCTGGTACTGAGTTTCATTCTTGGAACAAAAATGAGGTTTCAAGAAATTTAAAGAGACACATAGATCTTATCATTTCTTCTCACTAGTATATACAATAAGAATCGTTTATTTTCAAGTAAAGAAGTCATAAATGGAAGCAAGCTAGCAAGCAACCTACCAAACAGGCAACATAATGAACAATTAACCAAATATTCAAACAAAAGAAACAAAAGTCTTAATGGTCTTGAGGATAGTTTTTAATTCGTCTTTAGAATCGAGAACTATCGTGTATTTTTCTTTACGTTAACCACTAGATGATAAAACTGACATCACTAAATGTTTGAAAATTTCATTGATAATTTTCTGTTCATTACGAGAAGCTGTGCTCGTATTTGCTGATGCAAGAGATCAAGGGTCATATATTAGCGGAGTGCCATACTGATGTATGTACAAATTGCGATAATCAGTGACTATCATATTGAAATATGTTTATATTAGTTGTTACTCACTGTTCCCATTCAAGTAAATTTGTACTTGAGTCACGCACGAATGTAAAATAATTTGATCACATATAGTCCTTGTGTTGTTACGATGTGACTCTCTAAGATGTTAAAATATGACTCTAGACTAGTTCGCAGCTACGTGAATATTTTAAAGCAAACTAATACGTCATTTCATGTACACGCATGAAGAAATCGTGGAGATTTCGAAATCTTGCCAACGTAGTATAGAATGTCAACAAATATTATTAGTAATGACCGTGGTCACAACCAATCATTTACATAGCTATTTCCGACTGTTTACTTAATATGGCAGAACCGTCATACAAAAATCGTGCTTACGTGAGTCACATTTACGTTTCAAATAAGCACGATGTTTCTAACAAAATATCAGACCCTGCGAACATAATCATCATCATAATAATAATTACATTTAATGACATAAAAATGAAACAAAAATGAAATAGAAAGAATTCAAATTTTAACACACATGTAATTTAACTACAGGGTCGTAACAGTGTGCACATAAAATGTGTATTTAATACTAGAATTTATGGTAAATTCGAACAGTGGTGACTAATCGAGCTTCACTTGTGATCACATCTGTTACACAGGATGTGATGTGATTATGATTTTTAACGTAGCTTTAACAATTTTTCAGTCATATCGCTACGATGTCTGCAGTGTAGCATTTTATAGTGATGTCTAGCACTGGGGCATCCTGCAGCAGACATGTAGCATGATGTCCCACCCAGTCACATTATCCTGACACCAGGCCGACCAGTCCTAACACTAACCTCTTAATGCTGAGCGCCTAGCGAGGCAGCTTTAGTACCATTTTTGTAAATCTTTGGTATGACTCGACCGGGGATCGACCCCACGACCTCCCGCATCCGAGGCGGACGCTCTAACCACTAGGCCACCGGAGCGGTCTGTTACACAGAAACATTTATATCTTGGCATTATAGCTTTAGATTAATGGTATGTTTTGTATATTGTGTCCGCCTATTTCCCCTATTGACAAGAACTTTTTTTTATCTTGATATTATTGCTTTAGATTGATGATATGCGTTTTGTTATTGTCTCTCAATTCCCATATTGACAGGGCCTCTTGGCATTGTGACTTTAGATTGCTCATCTGCATTGTGTTTTGCGTCTGTCTATTTACTCTGTTAATATAAACGTTTTTATCTTGGCATAATGGCTTTAGATTTATTATCTGCATTGTGTTTTGTGTCCGTCTATTTACTTTATTGAGAGGAACATTTTTATCTTGGCATAATGGCTTAAGATTGATTATCTGCATTTCTTTAGTGTCCGCATATTACCCCCATTAACAACCAGATGTACTTTTAAAACTTTAAAGCGGAAAAAGTGCAAGGTGACTTGTATCATTTTGTATTGATGTATGCTGCTGTTTTTGGTGCAGGACATATGATCGAAAGTGAAGCGCGATTAGTCGAGACTGTTAAAATTTACCATAATGTGACATGGGAATTCCCTACAGCACACTGTCTACATAAATTGGCAGAATTGGGCATTTTATAGCGCAGGCACAGACCAACCAAAAATCATCATTTGCTTGCAGATTAATAACAAAATACTCCAATGAAAGGTCATTTTTCAAGCCATATATGTCAATAGTCTATTTGTGAATATTATTCTCTCTCACAGAGTAATTGTACAAGACAAACATTGCATTAGCCTATATCTAAATATTATTCTCTCTCACAGAAGGTTGAGATTGGCATAATAGGGACATCATTTCTTCAAAGTTACATTGTCCTTTTCAACTTGCAATTAATTTCCGCAAATGCACAGAAGCTCTTTTGTTCTTTACATCTTATAACCACAAATATACGAACAAATATAGAAACCTGCCTGTCATAGTGTCAAATAAGGAATGCAAATTCCGAATCATATTGCTTGAACAACGCATTTGTTTGTGAGATCTTTGTATCATTACATATCCGGTTCATTATCGTGTTTTCCATCATTGTTGTTACTGTATTCTTACTTTAAGACCCAGGGTATCAACCATCAAATTTCTAGATACGTTCATATTGTAGCAAGTGCTCTTACTCAAATTCGATTAGATAGACTGATGTGCAAAGTTAAAATTTGATTTATTGTTTGTCTCATGTGGTTTCTTTGAATTACGATGTAAACTTACATACAAATTTGAATAGTGGATCGCGAATTTTCTTTTCGTAAACACAAGTTTATTTTGTTTCTCCATTTATTTTCTGTTATTATTATCGTTATATGTATTGTGCTTTGATGATGCTGTCTGCTTAGAATCAATTCTAGTCCCGTGATCTACAATTGAAAGGTCCAGCCAAGGAGATCTCAAACCTGGTTTATTAAGTAGCTTTGAGTCTGTAAACCAAATGTGGTTTATTAAGGGTACTATGGCTATCAAACCATTTATTCTGACAGACAACTATATTCTTTGCACACGTGTGATCTTCTAACTTGTTTAGTGACTTAAGTTTACGTTATGTATGTACTTTCCTGAGACAAAATAAGGATATTGCATAGGTTCAGAGAAATGTGTAATCACTGGCTTTACGTGTAAAATTGAGATATTTCCTCTAAAACTTTATGATAAATAATATCTCTGCGTGTTCATATTATAAACAAACACCAAACGTGCCATATACAATTAAAGAAATTAAGTCAACAAAATTATATTTGTACAGATGGTCCTGATAGAAGAATATTAAATTCCTATCGCCACATGACAGAATATTAAATTCTTATCGCCACATGACTTTCAGCACTAGGCTTTGCGAACGTTGTGGAACCCCAAACCGTAGCCAAATACCCTAGGGTTATATGCACAGTACAATCATCCAAAATATACCAAAATAAACAGACGTACACTTTGTCCATCTCAACCTTGATATTATTAAAGATGCCTGTGTGTTGTTAAAAGTGCTTTAAACCAGCAAAAGCAAATTAATTCTTCTAAACGGAGAAACAAATAGTTTCAGATAACGCCATAGCCATTCATTGACTTTCCTTGAATGTGATAATGATTTTACGCGTTTAACTAATAAATTATGGAACATACATTTGCGTTGTGTTACCCTAAAACATATAATAACATTTGCTTCAAATTGCCCTAAAATATGTAATAACACTTGCTTTGTTTTGCCCTAAAATATGTAATAACACTTGCTTTGTTTTGCCCTAAAAGATGCAATAACACTTGTTTTGCATTACCGTAAAAGATGTAATAGTGCTTGCTTTGTATTACCCTAAAATATGTAATAATATATGTTTCGTATATGCTCTAAAATATGCAGTGAAACTTGTAATAAAAAATAAATCCATAAATGTTTCAATAATAGCTTAACAAATCTTGAAACCTGCCTGTCATAGTGTCAAATCAGGAATGCAAACTCTCATTCATATTTCTTGAGCAACGCACTTGTTCGGGTGATTTTTGTATCGTTACATATCAGGTTCCATATCCTGTTTTCATCATTGCTGTTACTTTATAATTGCTTTATGGCAGACGGTATCAAACTACGTATGTCTAGACAGTATGATAATGATGCAGGTGTTCTTATTCAAATTCGGTCAGGTAGAAGGATGTGCAAAGTTAATATCTTTTTTGATCTTTAATTTTCCTTTTGCATAAACAAGTATAAATTTACACACAAATTTGTCCGGTGGATCGAGATGTTTCTGTTTGCTAAACTAACGTTTGTTCTGTCCTTTTCTTCTCTTCTTCTCTTTGTTATCGTTAATATTTATTGCCAGTTTGTTCTTGTTGTTGTGTGCTTCGACTCATTTATATACCTATAATGTACAAGAGAACGTTCTATCCAGTGGGAAATCAAATGTGGTTTGTTAAGTTTTCTGAGTCTCTAATCCAAATGTGTTTATTTAAATGTACTAAATCAATAGACCAAATGTGTTCTGATAGACAGCAATTTTCCTTGGACATACATTTCCTCGTATCATAGTTAATGTAAAGTTATCTACGTACATTCCTTGAACAAAACAAATTATTACATAGGTTGAGACCAGGAGGTAAACAACCGCTTGATGTGTACAATTTGTAAATAGTTTTGAAGCTCTATTAATAACAACAGATCGTTCCAATTACGATTCAATAACACTCTATATACATAGACTTTTCTGGTAATAGATTATTATATTCATAGCGCCACACGGCTATCGTTGGTATGATTTGCAAATGAAATGGAACCACAAACCGTAACTAAATAAATTTTGGTAACATATACATTAAACTCCGTTTGAAACAACGTAAACAGATGTATATTTTGTGGAATCCACTCAAGGAGCATTACAGATGCCTGTGTGTTGCTAAAGGCGCCTTTAAAACAAAACAAATTACCGCTTCTAAACAGAAGGATAGATAATTTTAGATGACATCGTCGGCCCTCACTAACTTATAGGCCATGATATATTACTTCACCGTCTCCAGCATGTATTTGGCATTCATGATACGGCCTTAGTATAGTTCAAGTCCTACTTGGTCAACAGGACACAAATTGTGTCCGCAAATGGAAAACACAACAGCCCAGTTGATCTATGCTGTGGTGTTCCACAGGGGTCTGTTCTTGGACCTGTTCTCTTCATTCTATACACTCAGCCACTCTCAAGTGTCATAGATCATCATCCAGTGTCTCACCAATTGTATGCTGATGAAACCCAAATATACAAATCTAGCCATCCAGCTGAAGTTGAAGCTACCATCCAAGGCGTAGAGAGGTGCATTTCCGATGTGAAATCATGGATGACATGTAACAAGCTGCAGATGAATGATGATAAAACTGAAGCCATCCTGATTACAACACAAAGACTTTCTCATTCACATCCTTTACCTCAGACAATAAATATCAGCAACACCAACATTAAATTCACACAGTCAGTACGAAACCTCGGTGTCACTCTCGACAGTACTCTCTCGTTGCACCAACATGTCATGAACATATGCAAGGCTGCATATCTTGAGCTGAGACGAATCAACTCCATTCGCTAGTATCATTCAGTTGATGCCACTAAAACACTTGTGTGTTCCTTAGTACTTTCAAGACTGGACTACTGTAACTCAATTCTGTCTGGTTCGTCTCAATATCTACTTCAGAAACTTCAAAAAGTTCAAAATACAGCTGTTCGAATCATCCTTAGAGTACCACGATCAGAGCACGCCTCTCCCCTGCTCTGTACCCTACACTGGCTATCCATATGATCCAGAATTAAACACAAAATTTGTTCTCTGTGCTAAGTTTCACTGACGGGTTCCAGTCCAACATACCTATCTGACCTCACCCATGTGTACACACCTGCAAGATGCTTACGCTCCTCTTCTGACACTCGTATTCTCATTATTCCCACTATGAAGATGAAATCATATGGACAACGCTCTTTTGCATACCAGGGCCCAGCAACGTGGAACGAATTGCCCACTGCACTTAGACACAAAGACACAGTGATCTCATTCAAGAGCGCTCTTAAAACTCACCTATTTCAACTGCAAGAACAGACTTAAAGACCTAATAATGTATCCTTGCCTTAAATATTTACAGCATATTTTCTGTTTCTACTTTCGTGGTGTTTGTTTTTAATTTTGTAATCATATCATTATATATGTTTTTTAAGTGTTGTCAAATGTTGTAAAGCGCTTAGAACTTCTAAAGATTAGGCGCTATACGAAGTCCTCATTATTATTATTATTATGATAGACCTTATCGGAACTCTCGATACCTAAAGAATGATAGACCTTATCGGAACTCTCGATACCAGAATGATATATATTATCAAAAATCTAAATATACCAAAAGAATGGATGGGACATAGCTCTGCCATAACGAAGAAAAGCAGGCACCAAAATAAATTCCACAATACTTACCTCCCTTCATAAATTTGAGCGGCATGGCAATGGCGAGGAACCTGTCGACACTTAAGGCCATCAGTATATTATTTGATCCGCACGTCACCAGGACGCTACACGCTTGATACACTTTGCAGAAAAAGGTTTCAGCTAGCCACCATCCGACTGTTTTCTCTACTGCATAGCCCAGCATCATCACAGCGCCCACCAAAAAATCTAGAACAGAGTAGTTAAATAGTTCAATTTCGCATCGTCGATAACAGGGCTTTGAAATTCAATCACTGTGGTAACAAAATATCAGAATCAGGGCCGGATCAGATCAAAAGGGGGGAGGGGGCAAGGTTCCTAAAATTTTAAATGGTCATTGACTTTCCTGGAAAGGGCACCAAAGCAAAAGTATATTATTTACTCAAAGCATGCATAATACTCAATACACGTGAGCAAGAATAAAACGATGGTCGAATTTCAACTGACCAGTGGCAGTACCTCTCTCTCTCTCTCTCTCTCTCTCTCTCTCTCTGTGTGTGTGTGTGTACTGTTTTATGTTTATTTTAGTGGGTTGGGGATGTCAGGAAACTCTAAACCCCCGGTCTAACCCTGAGAATATCTGAGATAAATATCTAAGATAAAAGAATATGAAAGAAAGAAAGCCTAATACCTTTGTTACAAATCTATTCCTGAAAATGAAATGCCACTTTTTATTTGTTCTTATGTTCTATCGTAATCTTGGTTGTATTTAAACAAAAAGAAGAGAAAAAAGGGGGACTATTCCGTAGCGTATGACACGCAACCTTGACCTTAGAAACGGAATTATGTTGATTTTTTGATGTTGCATTCACAATGATTTCCTCTGGATGAATTTTTATGTTGCACCCACACCCACCAGTAATATATATTGCCAACCGTGTCTTATTTATTTATTTATTTTTTAATTTATTTATTATTATTATTTAGGGTTTTTTGTTGTCTGTTTGTTTTAATCCTCCTCATTTTAATGCCACAGCTGCTATAGTAATTCTACTTTTTAAGCGAAACGAAGCACCACAACCTTATTTTGTTCATTATTTAAAGGGTCTATTGTAGACACTAAAACATGATTTACCTTAAAGAGAAAGTGAACACTTCTATATTGTTCTTTTCTCCCAAGAACGCAATTTGGGCTAGAGGATGTGGAATAGGCCGTATGAACCCTCCTTTATATCGTAAGAGGCGATCACAGGAGTTAGACTAGGATGATGTTCCAGCTGGGAAGGTATTGGAGTTTTTATTTTAAGGATTTTACCTTTTTTTTTTTTTTTTAGCATTTTATCTTTGTTTGGTATGCCTCTTGCTCGGATGCCAAAACCTACTCGGCGCTATATAGTCAGAATGTGCTCATGTTCCTTTCAGCCCTTTACATACATACATGCACACATACATACATACATACATACATACATACATACATACATACATACATACATATATGCATATAAGAACCATTTAGTAAAACTCTTCAATGAAGGTGTTCGGTTATTTTCTGACAAAAAAATTGGATTTTACCCTGAATCAAATAATGCGCTTATGGACAATAGCTACATACTCAGTGAAATAAATATTCAAATAGATGCTCATTCAAATTATGCTCAAATGGGCAATCGTTAGATACTCAATCAAATCAATACTCAATCAATAAATACTTGACAAAAAATGCTCATATTGGCAATCGCTAGATACTCCACCTCGTTCTTCATGTTATGGTTAGCCCAGTGATAAGAACTATTTGGAGTATCACACAGGTATTGAGACTGATCGACTCAAGTGGAAAACACGATTTTCTTGTTACGGGCCTTTTCAATCTGTTACGATCTTGTTTGGTCTATTCAAGGGAGGGAGTGTTTGTCTGTGCCTCTGTGTGTGTGTGTGTGTGTGTGTGTGTGTGTGTGTGTGTGTGTGTGTGCGTGCGTGCGTGCGTGCGTGCGTGCGTGCGTGCGTGCGTGTGTGAGAGAGAGAGAGAATTACTAAAAAGCAGTGACGTTGCATTGATTCAGAGTTCTCTGTATATATATATATATATATATATATATATATATATATATATATATATATATATATATATATATATATATATATATATCCACTTGACCTATGACGGAATAGATTTCCAACGACAAAATCCACTAACTCTTAAATAAGGACATCCCTTGAGCTCAGATTTAAGTAAACATCTTGTTAACCTCTTACAGTCATAACAACAATCAGGCAGAGAAAACCTCCACATGATTGTAAATATTTTACATGCCACTTCGTAAAAACCAACGCCTATGTTCAAAGTTTACAGATTGCTTGGTGATGGTGATGGATGAATAAAACAAAGAAAATGTCTGTTAATTAAAACATGTTGTGTGATGCAATAAAGAATAGCTGCAAAGTATCACTGTCAGCGAGTGAACAAGCTACTGTCAGTTAATAAATACAACAATAGCGTGGTTTTTCTAACCCCGAACGATAGTCATACAATGCAAGACGTCTACCCTGATATTTATATTTTGGGGCGACGTCATACTGCCTATATAATAACGTTGTGTAACGTGTTGGAAAGACCAATGAAAATGGTCAAAGACTGCTGGAGCTGTGCACCTATCATGACCTGTGCGTTACAAACACCTTCTTCAAGTGTAAGCCACAACACAAAGTGTCATGGAAACACCCCAGGTCTCATCGCTGGCACCAGCTCGACTTGGTCATCACCAGGCGCTCTGCCCTGAACAGCATCCTCTCTACCAGAAGCTACCACAGCGCAGACTGCGACTCCGACCACGCCCTCGTGTGCAGCAGGGTGCGCCTACAGTCACGAAGACTACACCGCTCCAAACCAAACGGTCGCCCTCGCATCAACACTGCGCAGATGTCTATCCCCTCCAAGGTGGAGGAGTATGTGTCCGCCCTGGATCAGGCTCTCCAGGACCTGCCAGAGCACGATGCCACAGCCAAGTGGAACGCCATAAAGGATGCCATCTATAGCACAGCCATGTCCACGTTTGGCAAGAAAGAACGGCCCAGCCAGGACTGGTTCTACGCACACCTTTCAAGGATGGAACCAGTAATCGAGGACAAACGAGAAGCCTTCATAGCTTACAAAAAATGTCCCAATGAACGGACGCTTGCTTCCCTCAGAAAAACCCGAAGCACTACCCAACGCATTGCTAGACAGTCCGCAAACGAGTACTGGCAGCAATTGTGTGAAGGAATCCAGCGCAGTGCCGAGTCAGGAAACATCCAAGGCATGTACAATGGCATCAAGAAGGCCCTAGGCCCTACAGTGAAAGGGGTCGCTCCCCTGAAATCTCTGACGGGAGAGAAGATCACAGACCGCGTGCAACAGATGACCAGATGGGTGGAGCACTACTCAGAGCTGTACTCCCGAGAAACGTCAGTCACCGATGAGGCCCTTAGAAACGTACAGGAACTTCCCACTATGGAGGAGCTCGACAAAGTGCCTACCTTAGAGGAGCTCAGCAAAGCCATCGACTCCCTCCCAAACGACAAAGCACCAGGTAGCGACAGCATCCCGCCAGAAGCCATCAAACGTGGGAAACCGACATTGCTACAGCCGCTGCATGAGCTACTCTGCCTCTGCTGGGAGGAAGGAGCAGTCCCCAAGACATGCGCGACGCCACCATTGTGACCCTCTACAAAAACAAGGGAGACCGCAGTGACTGTAACAATTACAGAGGAATTTCGCTTCTCAGCATCGTTGGCAAAGTGTTTGCCCGCATCCTCCTAAACAGGCTGCAGCTGCTGGCGGACCGCGTGTATCCGGAATCCCAGTGCGGCTTCAGAGCAGGAAGGTCGACAACAGACATGATCTTCTCCCTCCGACAACTCCAAGAGAAGAGCAGAGAGCAAGGTCAGCCACTCTACATGATGTTCATCGACCTCACCAAGGCCTTCGACCTGGTCAGCAGGAAGGGCCTATTTGAACTTCTTGGGAAGATCGGCTGCCCCCCCAAAACTCCGCAGCATGATAATCTCCTTCCATACAAATATGAAGGGTACAGTACTGTATGATGGATCCACCTCAGATTTCTTCCCCATTAACTGCGGCGTGAAGCAGGGCTGCGTGTTGGCACCAACCCTTTTCGGGATCTTCTTCTCCCTGATCCTGTCCTACGCCTTCAGCACGTCCACTGATGGCGTATATCTGCACACCAGGTCCGATGGGAGGCTGTTCAACCTGGCACGACTGCGCTCGAAGACCAAAGTGAGGTCAGTACTCATCAGGGAGATGCTCTTTGCTGACGACGCGGCTCTTGTGACCCACACCGAGGATGCCCTCCAGAGACTGGGAGACCGTTTTGCTTATGCCTGCAAGCAGTTCGGGCTCACCATCAGCCTAAAAAAAACAAACGTCAGTGCTCAAGATGTCACCACTGTCCCTTCCATCAGAATCGACGGCG
>JAECUM010090812.1:0-37294 GCA_016617855.1 Megalonaias nervosa
TATTCGATACTCGTTGCCATTCGAATACTTGACACAAATGTGGAAATTACCATACGAATGGTCTCTTGTGCAGTTTGAAAGAAATAATTCACAGTGTGTTCTTTGCTAAATCTATTCAACTATTGTTATATAATCGATGGCTAGTAAAGACAAGGTTTTGACCACCACCCCCCCCATGTAATTACATTATCAAGTTTAATATATTCATTTAAGAGGTAAGCGATTACAATTCTTTTTACATTAGCACGGAAGTACAAGAATATACTTATAAGATGCACCTTTGAGAAGAGTTCTTTGCTTACAAGAGCGTTTAACGCAATAACTAAATTTAATAGTTTGCTATCATTTCATGAATTCAAATCCAATTTAATGGCTTTCATTGCTTAATGTTGTAATACTTCTGTTCTTCCATTTGTATTGTTGTCCTCTTGCCTTTAACAATATGCAAACAAGCTGACATCTAATGACAGATGTAAAAAAGCTTACATGTGAACACAGATGCAATTAAATTTACGTGTGAGGACAGAAGCAAACAAGTTTAGTTGTGATGACAGATGCAGCCAAGTTTACGTGTGATGACAGAGGCAAACACGTTTACTTGTGATGACAGATGCAATCAAGTTTACTTGTGATGACAGTTGCAAAGAAGCTTTCCTGTGAGGCCCGAACCTTATTCTGAATCACACTTTTAAATTATTTTGCTTATATATATATATATATATATATATATATATATATATATATAGAGAGAGAGAGAGAGAGAGAGAGAGAGAGAGAGAGAGAGAGAGAGAGAGAGAGAGAGGAGCGTTACTTAGGTTATATCACAAAATGGATACAATGAGAATATCTACTGTTTGTCATTTAAATTCAACAGGCCGGTATCAGAGATCAGTACCTACGAATAGCACTAGAACCAGAAGCGGCGTCCCTACTGTGTAGCTATCTTCCGCTAAAGAAATTTAGAAAAAGCGGATCACAGTCCACCCTTCAAACCTTTCAGAAGGGGTACAAATATATGATCTTGGATGCTGGAGGTAGTTCTGTCTCATACCTATCTTGTATGTTTGTTTGTGTTTACCTTTTGCAAAAAGTATACTGGATTTTGTCTTGTCTATGTTTTCATTTATCAATTGTTATCTAGCTGTTTCTCTCTGTCTATCTTAACGTCACGCTCAAACAAAACTTAAATCATGGCACCTATGCTTGGTGTGTATCAGCTTCATAATCATATCACTATTGTCACCATCGTATCCATCGTCTCTGTTTTTATTATGGCTTACACCTGATTGATATCCTTTGATTAGCTCAAAGTTTTAAACTCTAAAAATGCTCTTAGATTTCTTCATCATTAAAAATAAATGCCACGTTAAAGTTAAATTTTATATTTGATATTTTGTATCCACATGATAACTGAAGCAATATATTGAATCAAAACATCACATGGTTGCAGGTGGAACAGTTGATATAACAGTCCATGAGGTATTGGACACTGGTAAGATGAAAGAACTTCACAAGGCAAGTGGAGGAGCATGGAGAGGCATTGTTGTCGAGAGTGCCTTCAGGAAGTTTCTCGTAAAACTGGTTGGAAATACTGTTTTCCAAAAGTTCTCAAGGGTGAAAACTGAGGATATGCTGGACTTATTCAGAACGTTTGAGGTTAAAAAGAGAGAAATGCAGCCTAAGAAGGATTCCACAATCACCCTAAGGATTCCCATGTCCCTTATTAATATTTTTCAAGATGAAACTGGCAAATGTTACAGGAAACCATCAAACAAACAGAATTTGCAGAAAGAGTTAAAATTATTAACGACAAAATCAAATTGGATGGAACCTTTTTCAGAGAATTCTTTTCCAAGGCTGTACAGAGTATAACATCTTTTATCCGTGGTTTATTTCAAAACAAGAATCTGGAAGGAGTCAAGTCCATTATAATGGTTGGTGGATTTTCCGAGTGCCAACTGCTTCAAGAATCCATCATGTCGAGCTTTCCAGAAATCAGCACCATCATCCCACAAGATGCAAGCTTAGTTGTACTAAAAGGAGCCGTCATATATGGTCATAACCAGGATATGATTGTAGAGCGAGTGTGTAGGTACACCTATGGAATCGCAGGAGCAATACCATTCATAAAAGGTGTGCATAAGGATGAATATATGGAGGAATGCGATGTTGGTCAACTATGTAATAACATTTTCATTAAAATTGTTGAGGGGGGCAAACACGTAAAATTGCATGAGCGCCAAACAGAACGATTCCTTAACCTAAACACCGATGATCAAGATACGTACGTTTTCCCTGTTTATGTATCTTGTTCAACATCCCCTACTTATGTTACAGATGTCGGATGTAGAAATCTAGGAAATGTGACAATCGCTGGCATAGATACATCTGTGCCTTTGAAGGATAGAAAGGTCGCAGTTAGCATGATTTTTGGTGGAACTGAAATTGAAGTGGAAGCCAGAGACATTCACACAGGCCGAAAATCAACTGTCATTTTAGACTTTCTCCAGTGATTTTTAAGAACATTGAACATCATTTATAAGTTTTATATGTGTGGTTCACTTAAAACGCCCCTGAGACACAGTGTTACTGTTTAAATGTTAAGTCAGTCATCATTTTCGAACAAAATATTCACATAAGTTGGGCAAAAATAATAAACAAAGTTGCAAAATATTAAACAATGAGGAATCCGTGAAAGGGGACCTGTACTGTTAGCCAGACAGGACATCATGTGTGTATATATATATATATATATATATATATATATATATATATATATATATATATATATATATATATATATATATATATATATATATATATATATACAGGGTGATTTCCAGTGAATTGCTTAGCACACGTGCGTAATCTAATTGACGAATCAACGTGGCGCATGCAACTGGGCACGACTAACCAATAATTACGTGCAGAGCACGTGATCTTATTGTTACAGAGTGTTAATATAACAAGTTTCAGAAAGTAAAGTAAACCAAATCAAAATCAGAACAATTATCTGAACACAAAGCATATTTATAATCTGGGTAAAGCGATTCTCTTTTAAAAAATTCATATGTTATTGGGTTTAATCAAATATCATTTTAGCCCACAACGAAATTGCCCAAAGTTAAATTTTTCAAAATGTATGAATTTGATGCGGGAGGTAGCGGCCCGGCCGAGTCATACCAAAGAGTTTTAAAAATGGTACTAACAGCTGCCTCGCTTGGCGCTCAGCATTAAGAGGTTAGTGTTACGACTGGTTGGTCTGTTGTCAGGATAATATGACTGGGTGGGACATCATGCTACCTGTCTGCGGCATGATGCCCCAGTGCTAAACATCACTATAAACTGTCACACTGCAGACATCGTAGCGATATTACTGAAAAATTGTTGAAGCTACGTTAAAAATCTAAATCACACACACACACATACACACACATACACACACACACACACACACATTATTTGGCAGGACAATTAACATTTGTCGTGAGCTTATTTTAGCATCACATTATAGAGAAAAATATATTATGTGACCCTCAAATTACTAATGTATAAATAACTAATGTTTTGTAAATTCAGCATTAACGAACATTATATTATAGTTATCATAATTAGTTATAGTTAGATCGGATATTACTACACAACTGAGAACATATGTGCTTATTCTATGGAGACATAAGTTTCTCTTTTCATGCATCATATATATATATATATATATATATATATATATATATATATATATATATATATATATATATATATATATATATATATATCTTAACTTAAGGTTATGAAGTGACTTTCATTAGCTATTGTTTATTAATTAAAAATATAATTATGTTTGTGAATTAGGTGTTTCGGGCTTGTGTTGTTCTTGAAACTGATGAGAGGTATATACACCTCCTATATTTACATCACAGTATGTAGACAGTAAATTACCAATTGTCAGCTAGGAAGCTGAGCAACCACAGCAGTATACAAGTGAGGATCAAGACCAGTAAATTATTTCATAAAAGGTCATGATGGCAACTAATCTGAATTGCATCAAGTTTTTTAACACACGATGCTTTTCAAAATTTTCACGGTGGAGTGGGAGAGAGATTGCTTTCATTTTCGCTGAAAGTATCACTGTACGTCGGAAAATAACTTTCGGACGTGAAATATGCATGAATGCTGGGGTGCAAAATTTATTTTCAATTTGTCACGTATGGTGAATGTAATTTCTTATGTTTTGTTTTAGCTGTCCAAAAATATGGACATTTTTTGCATTATTGGTGTAAATTATTATGGGTTTTTGAAAATGAATTTTAATATTAGGCAGGTTGCTGCAGCTAAGTATATGTGCATAACAACTGTCCCTTGTGCCCTAGATGCATTTGAATTTGTTTTGGATTCTTATCTTTATGATTAACATTGGTACCTATTGTGTGTGTGTGTGTGTGTGTGTGTGTGTGTGTGTGAATTTTAAATATTAATCGATATATTTTAAATCTATCGAGAAAAAAAAAAAGGTGATTAAATACAAAGTTAAAATTTTGTCATGATCTTCATAATACACCATAAATTTCATTACTCAAATGTTATACAAGCTTTTGTTTTAACTTGGTATTTTCCTTACGTTATACATATTGTATACATGAATTGTAAATATTAAACCCTCTACCAAAAAGGAAAATGTATGGCATAGATCACAATGCGATGGATAATTGTGATTCCGACATTGCTGCTTTAATGTATTTACAAGTCACTGTAGTTCTGGTCAATTTAGGCTTTTTTTCCCCAAGCAATGACAGAGCTATTGCATTTGTTATGTAGGTAAATAAAAATCTTAGGGGTGGGGAAAAGATCAACATCTTATATCTTTTAATGATAAACTTTATTCTATTGTTTTTGTTTTTTTTTTCTTCAGTACATTTCTCGCTTCTGATTATTGAATCATTCTTTTTCGGCAATGAATGACAGAAATGAAACAGTTGCAAGACTAATTTCATTAGTTTAATCTAATCACCATAAAACAGTCTCATCAGTTTCTGTTTTTAGAAAAGCATTTTTTCATTATATATTATGTTTTTTCATTCCGTCTGACTAAAACTCAAATATTGTATTAGAAGATTCTGCAAAAATTGAGAGCTATGCAGTTTCAAAATTTGCTTTGTTAACGATGATATAATCTGCTATTTTTTACCCTATAATATATTTTTCAAAGTTTATAAAAGATTTGGCAGTAAATAAAGTTTGTGCTTATCGGTTCTTTGTAGTATTTTTCCCTTGTGATAAGGTAAGCCATGGCTTCCTCCCCATGGGATAGGGGAAAAGGGGAGATGTGTGGAATGTTGAGAGGGGCTTCGACAGTTCATCATAGCAAAATTTCAATAGTTTTTTATTTGTGCGACATGTACCGTTATAATTTACGGTTTGGGGGCAGGTTCTAATTCTATTTCAGCGACGGTTCTAGGGCTGTGCGAGACCGGTACGAAATAAAAACAATGGGCCTCCAAAATCTAATTTCTATATTACTGAAGAAATTCCGTGAAATGTTCATAGAAAAATACAGGTTTATTTTCAAAATCAAATTTATTTTGTAATAATCTGCTTTAATTATAATTTGTTTTAAGCAAACTCCAAAACTTTCTCTCTCTCTCTCTCTCTCTCTCTCTCTCTCTCTCTCTCTCTCTCTCTCTCTCTCTCTCTCTCTCTCTCTCTCTCTCTCTCTCTCTCTCTCCCCCGCACTGCATCCGGGCTCGTCTCCTCTTCATATGTCTCGACATTGACCTGCCAATGGTTTCAGACAGGCCTGGACGAGATAGTAAGGGTGATTCTGCACAAGTTTCTTTTACATGAATCCAACTCGCTCACAGTTAATCACATTAACCTACTCCCATCACCAGATAACTTCAGGCCCTGGGACAATGAGCGAACGGCAAAGCAGCATGTGTAGATAAATTAAAAGTTGTATCTGCAAACCTGTACACAGGCAGTTCAAGGCACCGGGCCATTTTTAACTGGACCTAAGCAGCAAATGAACTCGGCGGTCCAAAGCGTGACTGAGCAGATACTGTTTAGGATCACACTGCTCACCTCCGAAAAGGTGATCAGACATTGTCTGCTTCACCTTAACTCTGCTTTATCTTAACTCGGCTTTGTGACAAAGCTGGCGCTAGCAAGACAAAAACAACTTATGCGATCACAAAACCGTGACCACCAATATACAAAACAAGAACAACATATGGGATGACCATACTGTTGAGAACTGATGATACCAATACACAACACACAGAATGTTTTGATGACGATGCTTACAAAACTGGGGCTACCAATACACAAGACAAGAGCAACGTATGAGATAGCCATGCTGACATGATATGTAGTATGTTGTTTACAAAATAAATGTCACTAGTCACATAGATCATTAACTTGATTTTGGGCTCAAATCAGTTACAAATTATATATATATATATATATATATATATATATATATATATATATATATATATATATATATATATATATATATATATATATATATATATATATAAAATCACTGAGAAAAGCCAACAAGCAATACGGTTTAAACATACATAACAATATTGTTATATTATAGTAACCCTGTAACAGACAAATTTCTTTTCATAAGTTGCCATGGATATTTGTGCCCAAATTTACTGACGTGGACAATGCCATCCAAAAAATTTAATTAAATTACTTTCTATGAAAAGGCAGCAAAAAACCTTTAATTTTAGCTTGACTTCTCATATGGCCAAACAGTCACTGGTTCCCTAATTTAGGTAACAATCATATATTTAGTACATTTATTTGTAAACCCTTATTTCACCCAATGTAAAATCCTGGATGTTGACAAATCGTGCTATCTCTCTGCAATCAAATGACATATTAAAAAGCAGGTTATCACTCGTTGTTATCTCATAACAAAGCGTCTTTTACTGACTTCAGTCAATGCAAACAGAAACGTTTAACCTGCCAATAAATTAACTTTTGTACCATCAATTTTTTTAGTGTCTACTTTGACTTTAATGTTTGTTTATATATTTTTTTCTCTACCCCCCTCCCCCCCTCGTAATCTTATGTCTTTTTTTCTAATTTTGTTAACGGGCAATAAGGAGCACATGTCTTGTTTGGGACAGGTACCCATCAGCCATTTATTACATTCACATTCATTTGAAAACATTTGACTGGGGAGGAGGGACGAGTTTAATATAACTTAAAAATGCAACTAGCCGAGGGGACGAGTTAACTACAACTTGTTCGCTTATGGCTAAATAAACTGCTATTCTGCTTGTTTACACATATTGATAAAGTGTGGAGCGACGCATATGACGAAGAAACAGGTTAAATGTTATCTCATATCAACAATGTAGGATAACGATTCACCATCCATCATTCTAGTTTTAAACCTCATCATATTCACTCGTCCGATAGTTTCTAATTTTTTCTGTGGAAGAAACCAGGAGCAACAGTTTCCAGTTTTGAGTATGAAACTATCTTTTTTAAGGAGAACTACTGCCAACAGACCATCATCTCCAGTACTGGTAGGTTATTATACAAGATAGGTTAACTGTGCGATGAACAATATAATGTGTTTAAGAAAGCAACAAAACCACTACAACCACCAAACAACAATACAAATGAAATTGATATTGTTAAGTCAGTGTAAGGATCGTTTTGGCATTAAGCTAAAGAGTGGCTGCCTTTACTGAACGTGAATCTCAATGTTAAAGTCTGATCACATGACGTAATACAAGCCAATATTAACCCAACTGGAGAATCTGCAGAAATGTGTACACTATGTAACACAATTTTTGTTCCTGGGTAGTAAGTGTTATTTCGTAATTGCTTATGCCTAAAAAGTATAGAAAATGCCTATTATTCCCCACAAACTTTGCTTTTGTGACCAGGACAGTGATATTTTTAAATTTACCTATTTCCAATAAGAAAACTTGCGAATTTGTTTGTTTTTTTTCACATAAAGTCAAAAAAACAACAACATATGAATCAAAATTTACATGTATTTATACTAAAACAATACAAAATGAACACAGGATTGTTAAACTCCTGTTGGACAAGTAAAGTCAATCGTAAATATATCTAACCTAAATTGCCATGGGTTGGGGTTTGCGAATGACTTGGTCCAACAGGATGGTCCCTCTTTTGATCCAGGAATTGACTCAGAAGATGAATACCGAGGAGGTTTGCCACTGCATGGAAGATAAGAAGCCAAGAAGATGGTTTTCTTCACCATGCAGAGATGGAAACTAGGAAGGACTGCCCCTGAGGAAACAAGGACATCTAACAATCAACAGTATAAAAGAAATTTGGAACTAGAAATGAATGAACTTAAGTAAAATTGTGTTTCTGAGACTCCTTCCTGTGGAGTGGGTTCCAGTGATCCTAGTGATGTGATGGAATCTACAAGACAGGGAGAAAGGACGGATTCATATAAAGAACTAAATCATGGATAATGAACGAAATGACTATGGATATGCCTTTAGAAAATGGATAAAGAAAAAGGAACTGAATTGTAAAAGATTATGGACAAGCCTTTGAAAAGTGGAGTTTTGTTAAAATTCATATAAAGAATTAACTTATGGAAAATGAATGAAATGACTATGGACATGCCTCTAGAAAATGGAAAAAGAAAAAGGAACTGAACTGGAAAAGATGATGGACATGCTTTAGAAAAGTGGAGAAAGACAAAGGAACTGATTTTTGTTAACTTGATTACAATACACTACGTGAATACAAGGACTAGTTTTCAACATTTTATTTGTAACTGCGTATACAGTTTTTGCTATCAGAGATTGAGTACGTGTACTTGTGAAATTGAAATGCAGATATCCAGGAATTACTATGCAGAAAGACTTTATGTGATACAGAATTTGATCAAGATAATAATAAATAGATCTGATGTATATCGATAATACAGACTATGGACGAACAGACAGCTACTAGAATTTTCAGACTGCTTATACTGCCTTTTACTTTATCTTCTAAAGCTGTTTAAACTTAAAACCAAAAGACAAAACATTTGACTTCAAAAATCTGTATGATTACTAATTATGAAATTTTTGAACTGAAAATTAAGTACTCATATTATGTATAATGGATGTGAATATATTTATTGTTGTAAGTGGAAAATACTACATATAATGTGAAATGTTTAAATTAACCTAATTGATATGACAATAATGTGTGTTAATATTGAAAAATATATACTAGTAACTAATATATGTATCTAGATTAGGAAAACATAGTGAGTAGTGATTTGAAGAAATTGTGCGGCACGTGCACATGGCGCTCACTACTGAGAGCGCAGGTTGTGCAC
Organism: Megalonaias nervosa; assembly: GCA_016617855.1. NCBI lineage: Eukaryota > Metazoa > Mollusca > Bivalvia > Unionida > Unionidae > Megalonaias > Megalonaias nervosa. The sequence continues at coordinate 9,341 of JAECUM010090812.1, forward strand.
GTGCCCCATGTGTCTAATAGATCTGAACAAAGTTGAGCAGCTTATGCTATAGTATTAAGAGATAAAAACTAAAATTTCTATTTTCCAGATAATAAAATAATATGGTAATACTAAATATCTAATATAATAAGGAATCTAAATAAACTAATTTGGAAATTTGAAATGGTGTACAAACCCTACTACAAAATTATAAAATCAAATTGTTTAAAAATAATACACAATGCACATACACTTGAAAAAAAACAAAACATGAATACATAAAAACCCTTTCACTTTAGAACTAGGGGGTCCCTCAGATGATGTTAATTCTGAGAGGGACCACGCCAAAAATCAAAATGACCACAAAAGATTTAGAAGTGAGTAGTTTCTCGAGATTTACGATTATAATGTAAATCACTTTCACGAATCAGCCCCCAAATGTAGTCTCCCATCATGTTCTCGTTATACTGTCCTTGGTAGCGGCGTTCAAAGTCCAGTATATCCTGGTGGAAGCACTCGCCTTGCTCCTCCGAGTACGCTCCCATGTTCTCCTTGAATATATCAAGATGAGCATCAAGGATATGGACTTTGAGGGACATCCTGCAGCCCATTGTGCCGTAGTTTTTCACCAGAGTCTCAATTAGCTCCACATAGTTTTCGGCTTTGTGATTGCCCAGGAAGCCCCGAACCACTGCGACAAAGCTGTTCCAAGCCGCTTTCTCCTTACTAGACAGCTTAGGGAAGAAGTCTTGAAGGTACTTGAAGGCTGCCGACTCTTTATCTAGAGCTCTGACAAATTGTTTCATAAGGCCCAGTTTGATATGCAGTGGTGACATCAGCACCTTCCGGGGGTCCACCAGTGGCTCCCACTTGACGTTCCTCCCCACAGAGAACTCGCTCCGCTGTGGCCAGTCCAGCCTGTGGTAGTGCGCCTTGGTGTCCCTGCTGTCCCAAAGGCAAAGATAGCAGGGATACTTGGTAAAACCGCCTTGAAGACCCATCAGGAATGCCACCATTTTGAAGTCTTCGATGACCTCCCAGCCGTACTCATCATACTTCAAGGCGTCCAGCAAGGTCTTGATGCTGTTGTAATCCTCTTTGAGGTGCACCGAGTGAGCTAGGAGAAGAGACGGGTACTTGTTCTCATTATGTAGCAACACGGCTTTGAGGCTCCCGGATGAGCTGTCGATGAAGAGGCGCCACTCATTCTGGTAACAGGCGATTCCGATTGCCTCGAACATTGTGGCAGAAGCAGAGCCCATCTTGACGGGTGAAGAAGCTGGAAAAATTTTGGTGACGCTTCCTCTGATCTGCGACTTGCACACTTTCATCCAACAAGTTCCACTGCTTGAGGCTAGATGTCAAAAGCTCGGCATTGGACTTGGTGATACCATGATCTCTGATCAAGTCGTTGAGGTTTTTTTTGGTTGGGATAGTATGGGTTTATCTCCTCAGCTCCACCTCTGAAATTGTCATCTCCATGTACAACGTCTACCTCGCTCTCTGACTTGTTGCTCTCTTCTAAAGACGGCTGCCCTCTCTCCGGAGGAGTGGGTATGGGGAGTTCAGGGCAGCGTGGCATGAAGGAAGGTCCGGAATCGTGATAGCAGGTGCATTCTTGCCAGTCCGACGTTTGGAAGGGTCCACCATGCTGTAGTAGCAGTTGCTTGAATGGTCAGTGGGTTCCCGCCAAATTCGTGGGATAGCGAACTTCATGGCTCTCTTATCCCCTCTGTACCATCCTACAAAAATACATTTATTTCACCCATGACTAATGTGTAAGAGATTCTCGCAACATATTTGATATATGATATATTTTTTCAATAACAATGAAATTTGTAAAATATTTTCAAATTAAAAGCTTTTACAATTTTAAAAATTTTAATAAATTTAATAACATTAAATTCCGACCATCAATTGTCCATTTTACCTTCCACAGTTTTGTTTTGCAGTGCTCGCAGGTGAAATGAGGTGCCCAGGGTTTGTCTTGATCCCTTACAGGCATGCCGAAATATGCCTTGTAGGCCTCACACATCTTAGTAAATGCTTCCACGGAGTACTTTCTCGCTCTTGTCTTGACAAATTTGCCGCAGACATAGCAAAATGCGTCTTCCGGATGCTTGCAGCCTCTTGATGCAATCTCTGAAAAATGCAGATATATTTCCACTTAGGCAGCTGGATCTAAACTGTTGGGCTTAAGGCCCCTGTATTTATAGTACTATTTATATTACTCGACAGTTCTAGAAAGTTCTAGAAGTTACTCCAAGTTTACTCAGCACTGAATCTATCTGGAATGTTCTGGAAAATAAGTAAATTTCAAAATATCACTGTCCTGGTCACAAAAGCAAAGTTTGTGGAGAATATTAGCCATTTTCTATACTTTTGAGGCACAAGCAATTACGAAATAACACTTACTACCCAGGAAAAAAAATAAATAATTGTTACACGGTGGTATTAACCGTTTCGGAAACAGACTTTAACATATGATCAGTCTCTTGTTGAGTGTAAGCTGGTAACTTTTTCCATTGGCTCGGTGGAGACAAAGGTTACAGACAATCCGAATCGACAGCACTACTGCAAATACCAAAGTGGGTTCATTGTTAGAAGGCGAAGTAAGCATTTACTGACTACAAATCAACGCACATCTACCAGATCCGTTTTTTTACTGTTCTACAACAGTTAGTATCATACTTATAACTTCAAATAGAAGTAATGCATATTTGTAAATAAGTAAGTCAAGTATGTATGTATGTATGTATGTATGTATGTATGTATGTATGTATGCATAGTTCTTTGTATACATGTATACGATTTAATGTTAATCTCTTTCTAATGTTATATATGAGCGAACGAGAGAGTAACATATATATCTGTGTGCTTGCGGGGACTGTATTTATACTTAACGATATAGAATGCTACACTAAAAGAACATATCCAACAATTCTTATAATAATAATAATAATAATAATAATAATAATAATAACGATAATAATAATAATAATAATAATAATAATAATAATAATAATAATAACTTTTTCACAGGAGGAAACATTGATCAGCTAAAACTAATCTTCGATATGGTATCCTTAAAAATAACAAACAAACTGTAGCACAGACATTGTTTACATAACGTATCAACGAAATGTCATCAATGACCATGTCATGCAAAATGTACAGTTTAATCTGTTTCTCTCAAAGTGACCCATGGGCAAAGACGAAATACAAGTCTCAATGAACTGGTAGTTAATTACAAAAGATGGTATGTATAAATAGCTATAGCAATTAGCTATAGATGGTACTTAAAATATCATACACAACCCATAATAATTTTTGGAGTTATGATTGGTGGACTACAGTGATTTATATTAGGACAAACACATTTCTCCTTGACCCCGAGTTACTATATATCTAACAATAATAGTCATTACAGCTTTTGCAACGGGTATTATTACCCTCCACGGATAATATATGACGTCACATGTAGTCATGTGATATCCTAAATCTGTTAATGTTTTCTTTTCCCTTATAGTGTTGTCTGGTGGAATATTAGTGCCACCGCCGTGGATCCGACACAGTATCCCATGAGACAACTCTATACGAGAACAGTTTTATATGGAGTAAGCAATAAAAGAATATTATAGAAGTAACAAGTCCGCAAGTTTTGATTCAAAGTCAGACACTGTATTTAAAGGAAAAATTAACTGGTCTTCAGTAGCAGATTTTAAACTTAAGAATAAATAAACAAATGGAGATATCAATAGATAAACAAATCAATAAATAATGAGAGAGGGGGTAAAGAGTAAGAAGGTCATGAAATAAAATATAGATATATATTTATGCATTCTGCCCATGTTTCCCTGCATCCCCAGAAAAATGACAAGCAATTTATGGTGGTTGCCATCGACTTTGGTACAACCTACTCCAGCTGGGCATGTTCAATGCGACATGAATATGAGGAGAATCCTACCAAGATATACGTCCGCCAATGGATTGGCGGTGAACATTTCTCCCCGAAAGTACCCACAACCGTTTTAATCAGACCTGATGGGAAGACACTGGAGGCTTTTGGCTACGAAGCGGAGGATCGGTACGCTGACCTCGTGGAGGAAGGACAACACAAATGTTGGTACTACTTCGAAAAATTTAAAATGAAGATTTTCAATAACAAGGTACGTATAATCCCTATATAGGGATAATCCCTATGTACGGATAATCCCTATGTACGTATAATCCTATGTATGGATAATACCTATGTACGGATACTCCCTATGTGCGGATAATCCCTATGTACGGATAATCCTTATGTCAATACTCACTCATTGCATGGCTTGCGTGTTTACTTCCTCTTTTTTCTTGCGGTGTCGAAAGAAACTGTTTAGTAGACATGCACATTTGTAAACTGAGATAAAGATGTATTGTGAAGAAATATGCAAAGATTCGATTAGGAACTGCGCATTATATAATCTAGCACGAGACAGAGCGGCATTCAAAAACGTTTTGTGTACATACTGAATAAATTTATTATAAAAACGATATTTTTATTTTGTAAATATTTTGATTTGTGTGCTTGAATTTTTACGAATTTGAACGAAACATTATACATATGTTTTCGAGTTTCCGGAAAGACATATGTTTTGGTGGAGACCGCGTTTCTCGTAGTTATTAATGTGTTTTAGGGCAGTATGAATAATAAATATGCTAAAGCAGTTTGCAAAGACTGTTAAAATACTCTTTCTTTGTGAAAATTGAAATATGAATGATTTAGAAGCTCATGGATGCTATGGTTATTTTGGTGGGTTATAAGCCTTTAAAATTATATGCTTTCAGTGCTTTAGCGGGGAATGAGTGATATATTTTCAAAAATATATTTCGAAGATTTTTAAAATAATATTTTCATTTAACTTTTTTTCTGAGTGTTTTACGGGCAATGACAATTTACGTTTCCATGGACACATTGATGTAAGTACTTATAGTACTGCATTTCTATTACTGAAACAGAGACAATATGAAAGGGTCGGGCATCGGGTGACCGATTGGTCTGAAGCGCTTGCATTTACCGATCAATACCATCTCAACTCTGTCCGCGTAGGATCGAGTCTCGGACAAATGTGGGTATGTGAGAAAGCTTGTCAGTAGCTTGTGATGATGGTTCTTATCGGGATTTTCCCGGGTTCTTCCCCACCAGTTATACTGCCAGCTATGCATAGCCTATCGTGTACTGAAGAATGGTGTTATACCCACAACAATAACAGCAAGAAATAAAAGGGTAGTTTTTATAATGACTTTATTTAAATTTTCATTAAAGCGTCTTCGTTGCTATTTTACCCTCTAACGCACTAGTTCTAGTCACTCATTCATGGATATTCTATTTCCAATGTAGATTCAAGTATAGAACTGATGTCAGCCTTTGCTGCTGAGTTGTCGGAAAACCGTAGAGTAAATGTATTGATAGAATGAGTATAAGTGGTGTAAATGAGCCTATGCAGTCCCCCCTTCTTTTTTGGCATTTAACAAATCTACATTAGGAGATGAGAAAATTAAATATTAAAATGAAATTCACTAGACCAGTACCAATGTTTTGTACAAATTATTAATTTTAATAGACCAGAAAATCTGAAATAAAAATGAATACAATGTAGAGAATTAGGAATTATTAAATACCGTTAGATCATGACACTTATAACTGACAAGTTAATTGCAGTGCCGAGACAAATATTTTATTTCACTAAATATTTTACTATCGACTCTGGTCTGAACAATTAGCAACAGTGTAAATTTGTTTTCGATTCTCATGTAGTTGCAGATACAATTCAAAATATTTATTTGCTGGATATTTTATCATAGACTATGGTCTTATACAGACATATAAAAGTAATCTTTCAATGAGAGAAGTTTGCAGTTTTTGTTAAAATTCTGGACTAAGGAGCAACACCTCGGCTCCTTGGATGTAAAAACTTGCTTTGACAAAACCTTCCCAATTTATGGTATGAAAGAGCCTTGAATCGAATCCCTCGGAGCGGTTAGGTTCAACCACATTCCAGAAATGACTGACTCACGGATTGACAGACAATAGAGTGCGGATAGGCTTTAACGAACTTTGAATTTGTATTTATAATTTATGAAGCTTGCATCAGAATACACTTCAGGCAGTTATCTGTTATCAAATTATTTACACCGCATTTCAGTCTGTTGAGCTCTGATAATTTTCTTGTGTTTTGAAGACATTAAGACACGTTCAACAAAATTATTTATCATTTCATGTCTGTTTATTTTTGATGACACCAACATTGAACTATGCCAAATTAGTTGTACCGAAGTATAAACGCCAATTAAAAGATTCACATGATATTAATTAGTACTTTGAAAGTATCATAGTGCCAGAAGCAACGTGCAAAATTGAAACTTGCACACACCGGCATTGTTGTGACGAAAGCACACGTAGCTGCAAAATATATGTTCTAATTTATTGGTTCAAATGAATTTGTCAACACGTCATGTTTAAGAGATGTGTTTATTGCTTTACAAGAAACGGCATACCCACATGGTAAAGAGCCGTTCGAGAATCAACCTTTATCGTGCACAACCAATCAAATTCAACGAGGATATCCAGATGTCAACACTAGACAGTATGGAACTGTTTGATCAAACAGATACCAAAACCTGAGACTGTAATTGAGGAATATTACAGACATATTCAAAGTGGAGAGCTTGCAGATGCAGACTAAAGATTATTAACTACTCTAAATGAAATTAGAATTAACTGGTAATGTAAATGATGTAGGCCTTATCAGTTTCGAAGTATAATATATGATAGCTGATATTGAAATGCATGAAAAACAGATTGAATAATTACAAAGACATAAGCAGAAACAGATCCAGACAAAAAGGCTGTATTGCGAAAACAGTTGGAAAGTGTTGAAAGTAAAAATGCAAAGTTTGTTGAACATCAAGCTTTGTTGGAGGAACTTTTCAGAAAGAAACGGGAAAAAGGAAAACCTTTTAAAAATAATTGTAAAGTTAGAGTAATTACGGCTAAATAAAAGACTAGTTACTTTCCTGCTGTAAATTAATTTCTCCCATCAAACTGTATCTTTTCATCCTTTGGCTTTTAAAATATTTCTTTGCAAGCATAGTGTGCGTTTAAGTTTAAGCTATTGGTGAAAACAAACAATTGGAAAGTTTTCAAAACAAAAGTGCCCTTCTCTCCCATAAAATGAACAGCATCTATCACTGTTAAAATGTACTTGCATCAATTGTTGTTGGTTTAAGTGTATGACTGTCATGGTACTAACAGCTGCCTCGCTTGGCGCTCAGCATTAAGAGGTTAGTGTTACGACTGGTCGGTCTGGTGTCAGGATAATGTGACTGGGTGGGACATCATGCCACATGTCTGCGGCATGATGCCCCAGTGCTAGACATCACTATAAACTGCCACATTGCAGACACCGAAGCGATATGACTGAAAAATTGTTAAAGCTACGTTAAAAATCCAAATCACAATCACTGTATGACTGTCGTAAATGTCTGCCTACCACTTGTCATCCACATAACTGACATAACACTTATTAAGGAAATATTTTTTTTCTCGTGCGAATGTAATGTGTACGTAGATTGGTTGTTTCGCCATCCTTTCATTTCAACTTATTTTATATTTATTTCTTTCTTTATTTCATCAAAGAAATGATTGATATTTGTGTGAGCAAGTGGACGTGGAATCGCAGTAAAATGTTATAAATGCTTCTTTTTATCAATTGTCTACGAAGAGGTATAAGTTTGTTGCGTCTTGTAAAACTGTATAAAACATTCACATGATACTTTATTGTTCATAAATTGTCTTTAGATATGATCACCAAGCCAACAGGTCATCCATCTATAACAATACTTTAATTTTCAACATTTTGCGACATTCCTAAAATACGTTCAATTGCTTGAATGGTTTAAGATCATTGTTATATTTCACCATGCCTATAGTTAAGTCTAAAGCAGCTACTTCATATGCACTATGTAAATGAGTATCTTTCCTAAAGAATTGTAATATAGCAATTTTGCTTATTGAAATTAAAGATCAACCTTTTCATTCTATGTTATGTTTTTTTTTTAATAGACCTACATTTTAGCACATGTTTCTGGCAAGCAAAATTTTTTGATATATACTAATAGTCTATTTATATCGACATTGTTGCTTCCATGTTAAACTTAAAAAATAGTTTCATCAACTTTTCAGATAAAGGGCTGAATTCAATGCAATCAAGCTTTGTTTCATTATTTATGCTTTGAAATAAATTTCAAATGAATGTTGTACTTTTCTTTACCGTCTGCTACTTGTCATCAATTGGTGTAGTAGTTTTAATTATTGTTAAAATACTCGTAAGTAGTGCCAGTCAAAAGATTTTTACGTTTAATTATTATTGTTCTTCATATCTCAATAATAAATTTAAGACCCATATACGCTGATAGTATCTAAAGTAGATCACAACGGTAACAACTTTCTCCATTGCAATTATACGAAAATTTTCCATGTTGTATGCACAGGAGTTATCTCGCAAGACGATGGTAGAAGATATTACCGGTAAACCACTACCAGCCATTACTGTATTTTCCCGAGCTATACAATTTATGAAGGAGGACTTTTTTCTTCAGTTTAAAAGCAAGATAGACGGGCAAATAGAGGACCGCGATATTTGTTGGGTGCTGACTGTTCCCGCGATTTGGAATGAGTCCGCCAAGCAGTTCATGAGGCATGCGGCTGTAACAGTAAGAGATGTAGAAAAAGAAATGAATTTGTAATCCAGATGTTAGAGAATTTTTTCTTGTCGACACGGGGTGGCAGGTCTACGTCAAACTGTAATAAATAAGTTATTGTATATATTCATGTACAACACCCACCCAACTTCGAACAGGAGAGATCAATGTCTGCCATCGCATGTTGCGTAGATAGATCAGGATCTATGCTATTCGCATGAAATCATATGTGTAAGACCCATATTTGCTATTGTATTTTGCGGATAGGTGTAAATTATAAGCAATTGAATGTGGCAAAGACAGGCCTAAATCAAACTATGCAGATGGTGATCTATGTAAGATACGTTTAAGTGTATATTTTTGCTTTCACTTGTAATTTAATCGGAATGTTGTTGTTGTTATTATTATTATTATTATTATTATTATTATTATTATTATTATTATTTTGCAGCATAAAACATGAGATAAATATATTTGAAAAAATGTTAGAACACGAGGTTTCATCTTTAAGTTTTTCTAAAACATCTTTTTGTAAAAAAGTTTCCGTTTATTTCTATGAAGAACTCTTTAAACGAGGGTGCTCCAAAAATGATAGTAGTTTGAGACAAGCGATAACGTGAAAGTTGTAATATTTTGAAATTTATTCACCAATACATACATATCATATCGACATGATAATCTTAATTGGAGCCACATCTAACTTCATTCGCTTACGTAGCTTGATTTCCTTGAAGGAAACCAAGGTTTACAGATCCCAGTCAGATCAATCTCCATGGAGACTCTTCCTCGTAAGAAATGTGTTACTAATATTTGTTTGTTTGTTTGATACCACCCAGACTTACGCACTGCCCTTTCTATTCCTGGTGTGAAATTGTATTGAAATCCGAATATTTCTAATAAATATACATACAGTCTGCACCGAAAACGTATCACTGTAATTGATAGTTATCGACAGTGACGTGAGAAAGTTTCCTCAAATGGGGTTTCTCATTCTGATGTAGGGAATCTGCGAAAACCATCAACATCAACATCTATGTTTATAACATGCAAAATATTTGCAAAATTCCCTGCTCTTCAACAAACAGCTTTAGTTTATAGTTTTTGGGTGGGTATTTTTATTTTTTTCTCATTCACTTATATTCTTTCAAAACCTGCATTGGACGACTTCTTTTACATTAAAACGAATAATTTGTAGAATGCATATTAAATGAATATTTTTATGATTTCAAAAGGCCGGCGTTAAAAACCAACACCTCCGTATAGCACTGGAACCAGAAGCGGCTTCCTTGCTGTGCAACTATCTTCCAGTGAAGAAGTTCACCATCAGTGGATCACAATCCACATTGCAAACGTTTCAGAAGGGATCCAAATACATGGTCTTGGATGCGGGAGGTATAACGGTTACTTACTTATTTTATGTTTATATTGCAAGTATCGATTTTACTTCCGTTCGTCTCTGTTTCTCTCTAATTGTCATTATTTCATGAAAAAGACACCATTAGGTACACGTGTAGAGCATTATTTAAGGTACGTGTTAGAACAAAAATCCTTAAATTAGAACGAGCAGTTTTATGCAAAGTTTTCAATTTAGTTTCAATTCTTTGTTTGGGGGTTTCTTTGCGATGGGGCATTATTTTGTTTATTATGTCTGTTAGAATGCGTATATGCATTCTTGTTTTATATCCTGCTAAATGATAATTCGAATAAACATATATGATACTGTTGCAGGCGGAACTGTAGACATCACAGCGCATGAGATAATGGGTGGAGGCAAATTAAAAGAACTCTACAAGGCTAGTGGGGGACCATGGGGAGGAACTACTGTTGATGAAGCCTTCAAGCAGTTTGTTATTCAATTGGTTGGATACAGTGTATTCCAAAAGTTTTCGACAGAAAGCACGGACGATCTGCTTGACATGTTTAGAGGGTTTGAAGTGAAAAAGAGAGAAATACAGTCAAAAAAGGACTCCATGATCACTGTTCGAATTCCAGTATCTCTGATGGCACTATTTGAAGACGAGATTGGGGAAACACTTCAAGAATTCATCAGTGAATCAAGGGTGTTCAATCAAAAGGTCAAAATAGCCCATGGCAAGATCAAAGTGGATGCTGCAATTTTTAAAGATTTCTTTCGTAAACCTGTACAAAATATAACATCCTTCGTACACACATTGCTTCAACAACAGCAGCTAAAAGGGGTGAAATACATCATAATGGTTGGAGGTTTTTCTGAATGCCAAATACTTCAAGAATCTATTATGTCGAATTTCCCAGAAATCAGCATCATCATTCCACAAGAGCCTGGCTCGGTTGTACTTAAAGGAGCCGTTATGTATGGTCACAACCAGGGTGCAATTGTACAGCGTGTATGTAGGTACACCTATGGTATTGCAGGAGCAAAACCTTTCATAAAAGGACTACACAGAGAGGAGTTTCGAGAAGAAACCGATGTGGGACCACTTTGTAACGGTGTCTTAATTAAGGTTGTTGAGGCCGGTCAAAACGTCAAATTGAACGAGCGCCGAGAGGCAGGTATATTTAAATTAAATATGGAACATCAAGACACATATTCTTTCCCCATATATGTTTCAGATCAGGCATCCCCAATGTATACAACAGATGTAGGATGTCAACAAGTCGGGTGTGTGTCAATCTCTGGCTTAGACAAATCTCTTCCTTTAGAGGCTAGAAAAGTCGCTGTTTGCATCATATTTGGAGGAACTGAAATTGAAGTGGAAGCTAGAGAAGTTCACACTGGCCTAAAATCTACTGCTATTTTAGACTTCCTCCAATGACTGTTTAGATCCTCAGTGCCTCATACTATTTATGCTTGACTATAATATGACGAGTGTTTCATACTATTTATGGTTGAGTATAATATGCTGAGTGTTTCATACCATTTATGTTTGACTATAATCACTATTCAAGTTAAGAAATATTGTGTAAAACTAGTATGAGATAGTTTCATCTGGAATATGCATGTGCACTATACATTGATTCCGTTGTATTTTAAGTTGACGGATTTTTCATAAAATCTGTTCATCCAAAACCTTGATGAATAAAATATTATCATGAATATAATTATGATAGGAAATAAAGTGCGATTTTTATAGAATTGCACCATATATAAAGGAGAAAAGAAGAAACAATGTAAGCCTAACTCTAACATTATGGTTCTACTAGTGAATATTTCAAATGCTTTTGGAAAGATCTTGGATATTACTTAGTAATGGCACTCAGACAATGAATATTGTATACTTCAAGAGGATAAATCATAACAAGTTTTAAAATATTAGTATCTTACGTCTCTCCTAAATGTGGGACATAAATTCTGATTTCTGAAGTTCAACCCGGGTGTTTACAATATATATATATACCCTTATATATATGCTATATATATATATATATATATATATATATATATATATACTATATATATATATATATATATATATATATAAAATACCATCATACAGGTTAGAGAATTTTTAATTCGTACTCTACGGAGATTCGAACCCATTAATTTTGCATACTATTATCAAGCGTTCACCTATAGAATCCAGGGATAGCACTTTCCGTGCTGCCTGGTTAATATTTACAATTCTCTATAATTAATCCTATATACCTTGATTTCTTTCATACAATTCAGAATGACTGTGTAGATAGATGAGAATTAATTATTGGATCGTCATTCGTGTGTGTCTGTTACGCACTAGTGCATAAAACACCGATTTAGTAGCATCATTGTTTGGTGATGTGTGCTTAATCGTGATTGATATGGGCTGGTGTTTGCAGGCAAGGCGATGGGTACAGTTTACCCGCGGACCTGGGTTCGAATCTCCGTAGAGTACTGATCAAAAATTCTCTAACCTGTATGATAGTATTATTTGTATATTTATAATTCTCTCTCTCTCTCTCTCTCTCTCTCTCTCTCTCTCTCTTCTATATATATATATATATATAGTGAAATAGTATATATATATATATATGTATATATATATATATATATATATATATATATTGGATAAATCACAGGATCAGCATATACTATAATGCATAATACTGACGAAAATGATGTACCTGGAGTACTAACATTTGCTAACTTTCAAAATGGTTTCATTTCAGTCTCTTGGACATATTTTTTGCATACAGTCCTTTCTTTTTTAACTGGTTAGATGATACAAGATTTAATTAGAACCTTTAATCAAGTTATCACTGCAACAATTCAAAATGGATGTCTTGCTTAATTGTTATTATTACTGGAGGATACAGACAAAATGACTCAGTTTGCCCATGTTATATGCAGACGGTTTAGTTACCTAATTTAAAAACAGCAAAACAATACAGATGTTAAATGGTTAAAGATTGGCAACATGACAGTTTGCAGATGACACAACATTAATCCTCGATGGCACCATCTCTTCAGTAAATGCGGCTTTGCAAGTATATAAAAACATTTAGTAGTCTTCCTGGTCTTTAAACGTACATTACGGAACCGAAAGCTGTTTTAATTGGTAGTGTCATGTATGTCTATATTGTGCGCTCAACTTCTAATCGTGATTAAAGGTTGTGGAGTTTTCGCCTACCTGACTTTTGTCATAATTATAAGTGGTAAACAAGATGTTTACTAAATTTAAGTTCAAGGCCATAACTCGTTTACAATTTGATAGTCAGTCTCTGGAATAATGTACATTTGTATTCAGATAAAATTCAAGATTAATTATTTATTTAAACCATTCATTGGTAGTGCAAAGTGTCCACTGACTTTTTGGACTAAAACACTACTTTGGGATTATTGATAATTCTTTCAAAGGCATTCTGGATTTATTATTGTGGTACATCAAGACATTCAAGAGTATTAGCAGCAGGGAGGGTGAACAGACCACTCTTATAATTAAGCCAAATTTTAGTGATAATTGAGGCAAGTGGTCTGTTCGACTGCCATACCGCGAAATCATTTGTCTTAATCATCAGGCAAACATATTCATTACCAAATGTCTGTCCACCCCCCCCCCTTGCTGCGGTGGACCCTACAAATTGGTTTCGAGCAAATTTTTCATTATGATTAAGACAAATGTGTAGGGTTCGACTGCCATACCGTGCATATCATCTTCCCCTCTTGTCTGCTGTTATCTTACACACATATGTGGTCATTCACCCTTCCTGCTGCTATGAATTTATCCAGATCAACTATTGCATGTATATACAGTGTGAAGTGATTCATACATAATATATGTACTGAGATAGGTATGCGTACCGATTTTTCAAGGACGTGTGACGTAGTAGTTCAAACAATATTTGTGTTTATCGTCCGCGGAGATATCCGCGGGTCCAGGTATTTGTGTGCAGTTTATTTCCGTGTTTTAATTTTAAATATAATACATTTTAATCGGTTCATACATATAATGGCAAAATATCTTAATAAAATTATAAATATTTATTTATTTGTAAAATCAGATATCAAATGCTATTGCACAATAATTACATATAATAATTTCTAAAACGTATATTTGTAGTCGAGTTCGTTAGCTCAATGTTAAAGTTGTTGGAAACTTTAATACTGATGTTTGCGGTTCGACCCCAGATCTCGCCGAGATGGGTTCGGGTCCCCGGGTCGCCCACGTCTTTTAATAAGTGGGGGGGGGAGGCATCCCCTGAGATTTCGATAAATCACCACGTATCTCGTGGTCGGATTCCATTTTGGATTCTACCCCGGGGTTTCGTAGGGGTTTTATCGAAATCGCAATGCCTAGACAGCCTTCTGAATTGCTAATATTTCACTTTCGTCGATTAGAAATTCGCCGGGAGGTGTGTCTATGCAATACCCCCCCTAAAATAATCAGTAGTATGCCTTGAGTTCTCTGCCCCATGGAAGAACCCCCAAATAAACATCCAGAAAGGGTGTTAGCCAAAAGAAACAGAACATGGGAGTGCCGCATAATAGTCATAAGAGAGAGAATGACAATGTAAGGACCCCATGAAAGTCACACAGGCTATCGAGGGGCTCCATTGAAGGGTAACCGCTAGGATCTACTGATTATTTTTGATAAATTAAAATACAGACAAACATGCATACATACAGACATACATAGAAAGGGAAATAATTCTCTAGCAGAGGAGGAGCAGAGTTATCGCGCTTTATTAAGTATTTTTGGTGATTTCAAATTCAATTAAATATCTATTATAAATATTATTTAATAATGAATATTGGAGAACCACACTCAGCTAGATTAGCACGAGAAAGACTAGAAGCAATTAAAAAATATTTACCTGTTCGTGATGCTGTCAAGCAACAATTACAACAACGACAAAAATCTCATGTTGAATTTGAGGAGGATACAAAACAATTATTTAAACCTATCACTGAGACCACTAAAGGTATTCAACCTGTGTTAGAGAAAACCGCTGAAGAAACTGGAAAAATAGCAAAAAGAACGAAACAGACAAAAAAGATTCTTAGAGAATTTCCAGCCGAAATATCTGCTGCGATGCCAGTCCCGGAAATACCTGAGGATGCAGACCAGGCAGAAGAAGGTGCTGAAGCACTAGCACCTGAACCAAAATCAACAATTAAATTGATAGATAAATTTAATAAAAATACTGTTAAGGTAATTAATGAACTTAAAATAAATCAATTAGCTAAATTTGCTGTAAATGGTTTTAGTCGAAGAGATAAATTAATGAAATCTGAATACACTAAAGATATTAAAACCCGTGAACAATGGCAAAAATCATTATATCGCATAAAAATGAATGTTGAACAAACTAGAGCTGATGATCCACTATATCAGGATTATGTTAGTGAAATTAATAAATTAATCAAATTAGAAAAGGAGAAAAAACAGTAAACAACCTTCAAAACAAACAGCACCAAAATCACAAATGTCAGTTCTATCTCCTACATCAAAGAAAACAACATCATCGAAACCAAGTGAAGAGGAAGAAGAAGAATTTCAAGACGCTCCCGGTGTAATTGGAAGTGGTTTAGGAAGTGGTCTTATTACTTGTCCCAATAATATCCTTGCTGATGTTGATCGATTAGAAATTCTCATCGGAGGAAAACGAGCTGGTAATAATTCCCCAGAAATTATTAATGAAGCGGCTGATATTTGCAGACGATTATTTACCGGTGGTATCATGGACGTTGATGTTTATCAGTCTCTTATTAATGAAATTGCTGATGACTACTACAGCGACTGAGTATGTAATTAAATACAATTACTATAATAAAATGATCGTATATAGTACTCAACGTGGACCAACTATGGTCAGGGTGATAAATTCACGATTACCTGTATACAAAACAACCTACGGAAATGGACTAGGTGATGTTGTTCAGGGTCTATTTAGAAGGATAGCCCCAAAAGCAATACCGATTGCAAAGCAACTGGGAATGAAAGCTATTGATGTTGTTCGTGAAAAAGGCATTGGTGCTGTTGGTAATGTTGCTGGTAAAGCATTTTCAGCGATTAAAGATAGATTAACACAATTAATACGCAGACCTGTGGTCCGACCTCAACCAGTAAAATTACCTAGTACAGAAGTAATGCCTGCAAATGTCAGTAAAATAATAAATCAAGTTGCTAATCAAAAACTAGCAGAGTTGGTTGATGTACCAATGTCAGAAAAAGAAAAAAATATAACCTCTAGTCTGATAGCAGGAAGTGGTCTCACTTCCCGAAGTGGTCTCACTTCCCGAAGTAATCTTCGTTTTAGACGATAATAAATATAATAAAGATGTTCAAACGTATATCTGATCCCGCATTTGACATGGACGCACCAGTACTTAAAGATGAGTCTGTGCGTGATTATCAATTTTATTCTTACGACGCACGAATTCCAGATCAACGTGGACGAATTGAACTACAGGTTCAGGATACAAGTAGATATTTCTTACCCGCTGAAGCATTTATTGAAGTCGAAGGTGAAATTTTAAATATTGCTAATCCTGCAGCACCAGTAGCATATGGAGACGATGTTAGGGTTGGTTTTGTTAATAATGGTATTATGGCATTATTTGACAGTGCAACGTACATGATTGACGGAAAAAATATTGAATCTATTCAGAAGGACGTCGACGTTGCAACAACAATACTTGGTCTTGCAAGATATAGTGATGATTATTCAAGATCAACTGGTCCATCAATGATGTTTGTAAAGGATACTTCTAACTACCCTGATAACAGACAATATAATATAAGACGACCAAGAAATGCCGACGATACTGCTGACGCTGCTGTGTGGCCGGTGGTTCATGGTGCTAATCCAGAATTTAACTTAGGATTTGCAGCACGTCGATCAATATTGAAAGGTAACAGAAGAACGTTTTCATGTTCAATTCCATTGTCACATATCTTTGGATTCTGTAGAAATGTCAGAAAAGTCATTTTCGGAGCTAAACATACAGTTGTACTTGTACGAAAAGCAACCGACAACGATGCATTATGGAGACCCATTGGTGATCCTGGCAAAGTAATTCTTACAAAACTTTCATTGTGGATGCCGGTGATGACTCCATCAATAACTGAAGAAGATCGTCTACTCTCTTTTATGAATCAAGGTGGTAAATCAGCATTATCGTGGTTAACAATGACCACAGATGCTATCCAGAGTAATATTAATGGTTTATTTACGTGGCAAATAGCATCACAACAAGGTGTTTCTGCACCACGACATATATTTATTGCATTTCAAGATGCTGCACGGGTGGATGATCAAACACGTAGTATTATGACATTTGATAATCTTGGTGTTTCCGAAGTTTCCTTAAGAATAAATGGACATCAAGAACCATCCGAGGATATTTTACTGAATTTCGATCAAAATCATGTAGCACGTGTATATCACCGTCTAATGACGTTCATGGGACGTGATCAAAATGTTGATACTGGTTTACAAATATCACAATTGGATTTTACAACCTTATACCCAATTTATTATTTTTCGCTCGAACATTTAGATTTAACCAGACAATCTGTAGTCGATATACATTTTCGAGCTCGTGTGACAATAGGAACTATTGCCAATTACAGGGCAATTGCTGTCATACTCAGCGATAAATCGATGTTACTTGAAGGTGCTGGTGGACGAATGAGAGTCGTTGATGCTCCAGTAGAAAACATGTAATTAGATTATTTATGAATATTATAATGTCGTATAATAATGTTAGTGTTAGTCTGACTCCTGGTCAGATTAAAAGATACAATCAGCATCAAAAAATAATTGCGGATTAAAAATATTGCTAAAGAAAGATCAGATGAGCGGCTCAAATAAATTATCTCTTACAGAACGTCAACTCGGGTATTTCAATGAAGCAAAAAAATCAAATAAAGGTATAAAACTTAATCTTTCTGCGGGTGCCATTAAAGATATAATTAAGACGGGTGGTATATTTCCACTTCTTGCTGCTATACCAGCATTAATTGCCGCTGCAGCCCCAGCTGTTGCAAAAGCAGCTGCATTAGGTGCTGTTGGAACTGCTGCTGGAATGGCATTAAAGAAAGCAACCGGACAGGGAATCAAAAAAAAGGGAAGGGGTCTTAAGATTACCAGGGACTCCACATTCATGGTACGGAAAGGGCCTAGGATTACCAGGGACAGTTTACTGATATCTCCTATGTCCAATTTTGATTTACTAGATGCTGCTAAAAATTAAAAATAAAAAATTTTAGAGGAGTTTTCATGCGCGATCAATTACCAAAACAGCCAAACAATATTGAAACAGGTATTATTAATCTCGATAAAAATTCTGGTCCAGGCACACATTGGGTCGGATATGCAATTGATCCACGTGGAATTATTTATTTTGATTCATATGGACTAGCTCCACCAAAAGAATTCTTAAAGTATATTAGTTGTTATCAAAGTATTCCAATATGGTATTCAACATTACCTACACAAATATTAACCGATCCACCAATATGTGGTCGAGAAGTACTTAATGTACTTGATGCTATATCAAAATCAACAAAACCACCCCACAAAGTTGTACATGAATATACTACGACGTCGTATTTAAACAGACATTAGTAAATATAATGGTGGATATTTATGGAAGATCTTCCCGTAGAGGTCATCAGCAAGTTGATTTATCAAAATATGTGACTCTCGATCAGCTCAAAAATGAAATTGATGATTTATTAAATATAACCAGTGTGGATCAAAATGAAGTAGTTGTTTAACAGGATAATCAAGGACGATTAAAAACAAGTAATATACAACTATCAGATGTTCTTATAAGAATTCCAACTGCGGCCGTAGATAATATTGTTACCTTCTCTGATCAGGGGCGAATACAAGATTCTGGTACATCACTCAGTAATGAATCAGAATAAAATCACCGACATTGGAAATCCAACCACAGATACAGATGCGGCAACAAAGAAATATGTTGATGATAAAGAAGTTCCAATCAGGAATGAGGTGGGCATATTAAAAACTAATTATGATAATCTTGCAGAAAGTCTTACTAATCACATAGAAGTGTTAGTAAATTTCCGTAGAAATATAAATAAACCCATCAGAGAATTTTTCGGAGATCGGTTAAAGGTTGATATAGTTCTAGAGGAAATTAATAAAAAAATTAATTGATCTAGAAGCAAAACTTTATTTTACAAATGAGCAAGTAAAAAGATTAGAAGATGATATTGTCAGTGGAATACCTAATATTGTTCAAAAAACTAATCTGATTAAAATTCCACACGGACAAATTAAAAATATCGTATACACAGTAGCATCAGGATCATCAACATGGACACCACAAAATAATACTATCAAATATACCGCAGAAATTACTGGTATTTACAGGCTGTCCGTATTTAGTGATGAAAGATTTGCTATAATTAACAGATATATATTGCGTCATTCAACTGATTCTCTCTCTGGAGTTGTATCTATATTATTAAGTAAAAATATTGAAGAAACATTTATACTGAGAATAGATGATCAAAAAAAAAAAAAAAACTCAGAGCCTTATTGGTGGCATATGGAATTTGTGGTTGAAATACCGCAATTAATCACTTAATATAATAATAATGGATCAACCTCAGTCTCGCATTGACGTTCAGCTTTACAGATGCAATCAAGTATGTGAACGTCTGACTAAACTAAATAATTTTATCGACTATTATAACACGAAAATAAAAAAATACAAAAGACGTATAGTTGTT
Source organism: Megalonaias nervosa (assembly GCA_016617855.1). Classification (NCBI taxonomy): domain Eukaryota; kingdom Metazoa; phylum Mollusca; class Bivalvia; order Unionida; family Unionidae; genus Megalonaias; species Megalonaias nervosa. The sequence continues at coordinate 29,230 of JAECUM010090812.1, forward strand.
ATTGATGTAGTTGTTTACTCGGTTTCTGCTGTTATTGCTGGAACAGGATTATTATTATCAACATTGACGATGACAGCACCTACTATTATAACCATTATTGTTTCAGCATCAACAACTATTGCTGGTGTTCTAGGTATTATAACCAAAAAGATACATACTTGTACAAATGCTAAATTGCACGATTATATGATTAAATTACACACAGTGGTAGAGGCATGTTCTAAATTATCTTTATATATTTCTTCGTGTGTTAGTGATGGTGAAATATCTGATACTGAATTTGCGATGATGATGAAAACTTATGATGATGCTTTTAAAGTGATCGCAAATGATTTTAATGAATTAAATAACAACAATAATAATAATGACAGACAAGGAATTACTTCAGCAGATTGTCACTAATACAACTCCGTCAAAAACTACGATGATATCGTTAAGTTCGACCAATCCGGAATTTAGTGTCAATTTTCCAACCGCAATTCCTGCAAAAGAAATAGCATTAGCACAATTGCGAGTTTATTATAGTTGGCCCAATATTAGATCAAAATCATTTGGTGGACTACAGCCAAATAATTCATTAATATTTGCTAATAAGAATAAGCCTGATGGAACTCCTGATTGGCAAATAGTTTCTATTCCAACAGGCAGTTATCAAATAGAGCAGATTAATGATGAGTTCCAACGCAGAATTAAATCTATTACAGGAAAAGAATCAAAAATAGCAATTACTGTCTACGAACCAACACTATCTGCGATTATTGAAATAAATTCTCCCGATTACTCCGTAGATATTTATCAAAGTTCGATTAGATCAGTATTAGGTTGGCCTGAATATCCACCGGTTTATCAAGTACCACCAGAACCACAGAGATCTGATTTTGTCATAGATGTTAAAAAATTTATAAAATATCCAGAATATCGAACAGAAATAAATGCTTACCCATGGCGACGATATTTTGGTGATGGAGTTGTACATTATATAGATAAAACAGAAACCCATTTTACAAAAATAGTTGATGGTAAAAAAGGTAAAATAATAATACTTGATGTTGATGAAATAAATTCATATGCTAATACAATTAAGTCTGAACACGGACGTGTACTTAATGATCTAAGAAATTTATTTTCCAGCATTAGCACTTCCTACAACGATGACTTAAAAAATCAAATAATTGAAGTAATACAACATTTGAATCAAGTTGCTTCAGACCTAGATTTCATGAATGATATTATTGTTAACAGAGAAAAAAATTAGTGAACATAACAGCAGATAGACGGTATAAAGAGTTATATATAGTTGATGAAGACGGTCCACCTCGAGGTGTTAGAGTAAATCTTTTGTTCACAATAATATTTCTAAAACATTTCGGAATTACGCGAGAACAACTATCAACATTTATAATTCCTGGATTTAATTCTAAAGAGCTAAAGAAATCAGTTAATGATCTTATTGATGAACAATTTAAAAGAATATGTGATTCATGGAAAAAATTAATACCTACACCAACTATTCTTAAATATAATAATGATCCACATGGTGGTGGTCGACATATCTCACCTGGTATTGTTAATATAACAACAACAATTGCAGTCAATCTGGTATGTGATGTAATTGATGACAGTTATCAAGTAGATCTTTCAAAATCTAATCACCGCAGTGGCACTGCGGAACAGGGGTATATACTATATTCATTTAGCCCTAAAGACCCCCCCGGTTGGTTAATTGTGTCTGAACCAATTAACCCAATTTATTTACGAGTTCATAATCCATTTCTGACAAGAATAAATTTCAAACTCACTGACCAGGCAGGAAACATTTTGGATCTAAGACAAGAATCTCTTAATATTAATTTGTATATACGCTCGTAGAACGTCTGATTAAATATTTCCTAATATAATAAGGGGAAAAATAATTGCTGATTCTGGCAGAAATCTGAAAATATTATTATTTTATTATTTTTTTCTGCTAGATTTCTGAAATCTGTGAAAAATCTGTTAGATTTTCTGAAATTATTATTATTTTTCTGTGGAAATCTGTGAAAAATCTGTAAATATTATTATTTTATTATTTTTTCTGTGAAAATTCATCAGAAATTGAAATCCACCGGGTATAATTACCTGACTAAATCATGAAATTTACCAGAAATTGAAATCCGTCGGGTATAATTACACGACTAAATCATGAAATTTACCAGAAATTGAAATCCGTCGGGTATAATTACACGACTAAATTATAAAATTCATCAGAAATTGAAATCTGCCGGGTATAATTACCCGACTGATTAACAAAATCTGTGGAAAATCTAACAGATTTTCTGAAAACTGTCAGAAAATATTATTATTATTATTATTATTATTTGTAGATTTTGTTAATTTTATCTATAATATTTGTAAATGAGGCCTGACAAAATCATGAAATCTGTGGAAAATCCGTTAGATTTTCAGAAATTATTATTAATATTATTATTTGTAGAAATCTAAAATCTGTTAGATTTTCTGAAAACTGTCAGCAAATATTATTATTATTATTATTATTTGTAGATTTTGTTAATTTTATCTATAATATTTGTAAATGAGGCCTGACAAAATCATGAAATCTGTGGAAAATCCGTTAGATTTTCAGAAATTATTATTAATATTATTATTTGTAGAAATCTGAAATCTGTTAGAAATTATTATTTTATTATTTTTTCTGTGGAAAATATATTAGATTTTCTGAAATCTGCTAGATTTCTGAAATCTGACAGAAAATTAAAATTTATTGGGTATAATTGTCCGACTGAATCATGAAATTCATCAAAAAACTGTCAGAAATTATTAATATTATTATTATTTTATTATTTTTCTGTGAAAAATCTATTAGATTTTCTGAAATCTACCATCTGAAATCTGAAATCTGTTATAAATTATTATTGATATTATTATTTTCTGTAGAAAATCTGCTAGATTTCTGAAATCTGTTATAAATTATTATTAATATTATTATTTTCTGTAGAAAATCTGCTAGATTTCTGAAATCTGTTATAAATTATTATTAATATTATTATTTTCTGTAGAAAATCTGCTAGATTTCTGAAATCTGCCATCTGAAATCTGAAATCTGTTATAAATTATTATTAATATTATTATTTTCTGTAGAAAATCTGCTAGATTTCTGAAATCTGACAGAAAATTAAAATTTATTGGGTATAATTGTTGCAACTATGATACTGACGACCGTGGTTCGATTCCTATGGCTGACGAATGTTGACAGTATTCGGAACGATGCTATTTTATTTGAAAGAAATAATTATTATATAATGAACCAAGAAAATATATATAATATTATTTCTGCTATTAAAAAATTAAAACATAACAGAATAAATCTATCTGATAATCTCGATCCTGAAAAAATATTATGCGATTATGAAATATTAAAACAAAGAAAAATTTACAATAAATACACATTACCATCCAATTATAAATTTGTAAAATCAATTTATCAGTCTATGTTAGAATCCTTGTCAATGGTAAATGACAAACAGGTAAAACTATTTGCGCCTCTTGCACGTTCGATCGAAAATATTAGATCCGAATTATCTCGTGAATACGAGAAAAAGAAGATCGTGGATAATCGTGTAATACAATTAAGAAAAATTATGTTATTTGATTCTGTCAAAAGTGAAAGTGACACCGAGAGCAGCGACGGTGAAGGTAAAATATAGAGTCGAATTATATACAATTTATTTATTAGGAAAACAGAGTTAGATAATATATTCAAATATTATCCGCTGATCGTATTTGAATGAAAATGCAGATTTGTATAATTTATCTGCAACATGTTTTACTGATTGTGGATGTATGCTAAAATATTTTGCAGCCGCATTAATTGATGGAAAAGTTATTTCCTGTTCTGTTTCTGTATTTATGGATTTAATAGTTCTCTTTCCGAATAATTTACATTTTCCAGTATTTCCGCGTGCAGCATTCTGACTAGGTGTAATAATTTGCAGGTTAGATAACCGATTGTTATGGGGATTTCCGTCAATGTGATCAACTACAAGTCCATTTTCAACTACTCGATGAAAACATTCGAATATGAATTTATGTGAGTAATAATTTTTATTTCCAATATTAAACGTAAAATAACCAGTATTATTAATATTACCGACTGGTTTTTTCAATCTACAGTGTCTGATTACACCATCTCGGGATGCTTCATAATTTTTTATTATTGGATGTTTCACAAATTCGTTTTGCTCCATTTATATAATAATATTATTTGTCTAAATCATTATTTTGAAATCTGACCAGATAATCCTCCTCTGTCTTTATAAGAGAGTCAGTATTATTTTTTTTGTCATAATATCGTTTTAATTCCCTGAATTTTTTGCCACCACATTTTAGACACAATTGAGTTTTTCCTCTGACTCCAACACCACACTGAATACACGGTATTGGTCCTGTACTTCCATTTTTGATACTCTGTGCATGATATCCGCAGTATTTGTTCACACACGGTTTATTACAAAGAGAAATATATCCAATTCTGAGCCAAACACATTTGTTCTTTGTTTCAATCATTATATATATACTAAAATTTTAATTTAAATACTTGTCTTAATTATATGGAGGAATTATCGGCAATTGAACCTCAGATATCAAGATTTGATCTTGACAGACTATCAGAATATAAATTTAGTACTTTGATGCAAGATCTGGCATTAACAGATGAGGATATAATCGAACGTATTCGTGAAGCAAAAAATGAATTTCGTGACGATGGTGCTGCTCATGTATGGTCAACATTCAGAGTCGGAAATGTTACTAATATGATGAATGATAAACGAGGAAAAATAATTATTAATCACCTTGATGATCAAAAATATTTTATTTTAATAAAATTTATTGTAAATACAAAAGAAGATATTTGGATTATTCGTGACAAACGCGATCCAGTACACATACAATCAGGAAATAATATTGTTCTCTTAAATAATAAATCTAAGCCCGGAATACTAACAGGTGTTGACAAATTATATTATATACAGAGTTATCCAGCAACTGCAGTTTTATATGGAATATTTCCGTTGAATAATAAACCCGACGTCGGGGATCTAAAACCTATGAAATTGTCAGAATCAAGAATAAACTGTGTAGCTGAACGAGTTACAGAACATTTTACAAATGCGATACGTGGTAATGGTTTAACAGTTTTACGACGTAAAAAAATAAATACTTAGGCAGAATCAGTTAAAGATACCGGAGCATCTATCAAAGATGTCGCTGAACTAGTAAATAAATTAAAATTCCCAATAACAGTAAAAACGCTGACAGGAGAGATTTTATATAAATCGAAATATGAATCAAGAGGAGCTCCAATAAATATTATTGATCATAATTCGCACGCATGGACCTCAGCAGTAACAATATTTCCACGAGATAGAGCGGTTAAATTTTATGATGGTCATATATTTGATTTTATCAGAAATATCAGTAAAAATGACCCTGTGTCTGTTTGGTTATTTCAGAGTTCGGAATATGATCATTACGATCAGTTTGTACGGCCTAATGGTGATATTTACCGTACAGAATCTCTTAATGTAGAAATGGAAAATCTTGCGCTGAAATATACTTCAGACGATGTCAAAATTAGACAATTATTAAATAATTGTTTTACAGTTTCATCCGTAGCAGCTCATTTTGCTCAGAAGAAAAATTTATGGAAACCAACACGATCGGAATTTCTTGAGGATATTCATAAAAGTTGCGTAGAATATGGACACGGAGGATTATGGAATACTAAATACAACTATAGTGACATTATATCCGTCGATATGGTGGCATGTTATCCTGGAAGTTTTCTTGGATACGGAGAATGTTCTAAATACTTTAAGAGATTCGGACATCCATCACACGAAATGACCAGGGTTGCAATAAACGGACATTTACCAGATTTTGATTTAACAGGATTTGCTCATGTAGAATCATTCGAATTTGCACAAAATCTCCATCCGATTACTTATACTTGGTTTGGAAGACATTTTTCAGAGCGATGTTGGGTTCCAATAGTACTATTGCGATATATGCTTGATGTTGGAATTTTAATATCTTTACAGGTGAGTGAGGCCATTATATCATATAGTCCACAGACACAAATTTGGTTACCAGAACCAAATAGATTTAATACTGATGATGCCAGGAAAGAATTTCCTGATCTTAATGAAGATGATATTATTAAAATTACTAATAATATACGTAAATGCAGAGACGAGCATGATGAAAAACTTGCAAAAGATCTTGGTAGAAGGATAATTGGTAAATTTACTCAAGGAGGAGCCTATGATCATAAAAGATACTGTACAAGATTAATTATGGACGATGCTGAACTCGATTTTATAATTGCTGATACAACAGAAAAAACATATTTATAAATCGGAGTAATGCTTATTTGTCAGACGGAACCAAACTAGGTACAATTGTGAGTTATCTTGATGGTGACTCACCACAATTTACTCATTTAAGATCATCTATGTTGGCATATGTTTCTATAAATCTACTGTCTATGATAAATAAATTTCCTCGTGATGCTGTCAGAGTAGCAACGGATTCATTCTACATAAATAACAAATATACGGATTTATTAAAACCACCACTTGGTAATGGTGAATGGGGATCATGGAGAATAAAACAAGAAAATATACTTAGTTATTCTGAATCTGCCGACGTTGAAATTAAGGAAATATATCACAAAAATAATAATCGGGTATCAAATTCATCAGCACCATCTGTATATGATCCTGTATCTAGACATAAGACTGTTTATCTTAATGGATGCGGTGGTTCAGGTAAAACAACTCGTGTGATTAAATTATTCATGAATAATAATTCAGATATAATTGTTTTGACTCCGACACATAAATTAGCCAGAGAAATAAAAGAACGAGGAGTAAAATAGTGTACTTATCATAGTTTCTTTAGATGGTGTGCAGACACATGGACTCCTGAGAGAATGGGTGAAAAATATATACCTAAAATTATCATTTGGGACGAGATATGCACGGTGCCGTTAGAAATATTAAAAACATTTCTTGAATGGTTATTGACGAAAAATACTGCTATAATAATGTGTGGTGATCATGGTCAACCACCACCCTTTATTGGACAGTCTCCACAAGAATGGTTGAAGAATAATGTAGATTATTATGAAGAAATAAATGATGATCATAGAGCTATTGATGAACCGTTGAGGGAATTTAAAAGACTAATCAGACTACAACCAGACAGAGTACAATGTGAAATAATGCGCGGAGTAATTCCAGAGACTTCTATGAATAATTTTCTAAATTTATGGAATCCCACTGATTTAATAGTTGCAAGTAGAAAGATAGTTCGTGATGAACTACAGAATAAATTATTTCTGTTACATAAAGAAAAGTTTTCAGATCTACCTGTACCTTTGTGTTATCGCCCAGCAGATACTCGACGACAGAATATTGATGTTGAAATTCCTGGTGGAGATACTGAAAGTGTCCGAGTACAGAGTCTTGTCTTGAATGATATTGTTTTAGTCGATATTAATGTCGTTGAGAATGCGCTGAATATGAATAAATCACCGTGGACATTAGGATATGCTATAACAATCCATTCTTCACAGGGGTTAACTATTTCTGATACAAATATTTGGATTATAGATGATCGGATCGAATGGTCAAATTTAGTCTATCTCGCAGTTTCTAGAGTCAGAAGAATATCTCAACTACATAGGGTTATTATTAATTTCATAGAAAATAATGATCAGACTGTTAGCAATGACGTAATAAGAAAAAACTATCTGGTTATAAGCAGTGTGATAAAAAAAAATAAGCGTGATTTTGATATTGATGTTGAATTTATTATAAAACAAAAAGCACAAAAGAATAATAATTGTGCAAGCTGTAACTGTATTATGTTGTGGCAATATTCGAATAATAATCCAAGACAATTTACCGTAGATAGAATTAATAGTGATCTTGGTCATACACGTGATAATGTGATGCTGACCTGTCTTGAGTGTAACCGACGTCGGGGCGCTGCACGCCCTGGT